>APFE031202890.1:19361-69935 GCA_000404065.3 Pinus taeda | reverse complement strand
GGAAAATTTTGGAAGGATTGTTTGGAAAACAGGATGAAATATGGCAATCTTTTCTCTCTTCTCTTGGTCACAGTAAAGTTGATTCTTTGCTACTTACGCATGCAAATGAAGAAAGGAGTGTAAAGTTTGACGAAGATATTTCGCATGCACCAGTAGATGAACTTGTTACCAAGTTTCCATCACCACTCATTGATGAGTATGCAGATGAAACTTCAGACAAGCATTCTGATGACGATGAGTCTCTTCCTGTGACCCCTGTTAGACCACCAGTTGTTGAACATCGAGATCATACTTTTGCACGTAGTTCGGAAGATTCTCAACCACCTTCAACACAAAAATGGCGCAGCATGAGTGATATCCTTGATGATCCTGCCTCTATCCCTCTGTTTGAGGAAGATCCGCAAGCACTCTTAGCTATGGAGCCATCCATTCCCATGCATGCTTATATGATGCATGGATCTGATCCACAAACTTATGCAGAAGCAGATGGGCATCCTGAATGGGAAGCTGCCATGGATGAGCTTCTCCAAGTAGTTGCTGATGCAGTAAAGAAAGGGAGGAACATGAAAGTTATAAGTGCTGGATCTCATTCCCTCAATCGCTTCGTCTGCCCCCAAGGAGATGGAGGGGTTGTTATCAGTACTCGATATTACAATTCTCGTATCATGGTGGACGAGAAATCTCTGACTGTTACCGTTGATGCTGGGGTAGAGGTGAGGAAACTGCTTGATACACTTGCGTCAAAGGGTCTTGCGTTGCCTCAAACAACCGACTGGGATTTTATTTCCATGGCAGGCATCATCAACACGACAGCCCACGGGAGTGGACTGCGCGGTAAGGGCGGTGGAGTCCATGAGTATGTGGTGGGCATGAGCCTGGTTGTTTCTGCGCCTGCAAATGAAGGATATGCAAAGATCCTCCATTTGAAAAACAACGACGAGGATCTGAAGGCCATGAGAGTGTCTCTGGGAGTACTGGGGGCCATCTCATAGTTGACGTTTAAAGTGGAGAAAATGTTCAAGCGGTCTGTCACTCTGGATCTGAAAGAAAACTCAGATCTGGAAGAATCATTCGTGAGCTTCGCTAAAGCCCATGAATTTGGGGATGTAAGTTGGTATCCTTCTCTCCATCAAACCGTGTACGATATCCAGGATAGAGTACCTGTTGACGTCTCAGGAAATGGGAAAATTTCCAACCCAGCCTTTCAACCGATGGAAGTGGCAAATAAGTGCGCTGTTGATCAAACCGAAGCCACCATCAGAAAAGCCAGAGTTTCAGTCTGGGCCAGATCCGAGGCTCCCATGATAAGCGATGGGTGCCAATGGAGAAAATACGGGCAGAAGATGGCAAAGGGCAATCCATGCCCGAGGGCGTACTACCGATGCACTATGGCTGTTGGCTGCCTCGCTCGCAAACAGGTTTAGAGGTGCGCGGAGGACAGGTCAGTTTTGGTAACAACATACGAGGGAAGTCATAGTCACCTGCTACCGCCTGCAGCTACAGCCATGGCATCAACCACGTCAACAGCTGCCTGCATGCTTCTTTCAGGCTCTACAACAGGCAACGACGGAGGCTTCAATTCGAGTTTCATGCAGGCCGCCGCAGGGAGCCTAATGTCGTGCTCACCCACCTCCATGGCCACCATCTCCGCCTCCAAGCCAACGACATCGTTACCTTCGAGCGGAGCACCAGTTCGTGCCACCTCTTCATTACCTTTCACCGCCGCCCCTGCAGTTTCCTGGCTCCGATGGCCCAGCCGCCGGTTCCCAACCGTTGTCCGCAGTCCGTTGACCCTTTCGCCGTTGCCGCGTATCCGCACTGGGCGCAGCTTTTTTACGTGGCGCCGTCAGTAATCAACGCCGTTGCCCAACGTTCGATTCCGGGCCGCGCCCGCCACGATTTTCTCTACTTTTGCATTATATTTTGAGGGGGGGTTTTCTTCCCACTGGGTTTTCCCTCTTTCCTATTTTTTTTTTATGCATTGTATATGGGTACCTAAAATGGTCGTGTTGCCGGGACTCATTCATTTTGCATCACACTCACCTAAGATATGCTTAAAGGGGGGTGTTGGTGTACATGCACTTAGACTAGCTGTGTTGGTGTACATGCACTTAGACTAGCTGTGTTGGTGTACAGGCACCTAGACTAGCTCCAGTTAACTTATTGCTTGCATGTGGCACATGTACACATTAACATAAGATAAAGCACACTTAGCTTTAGTTAGATTTAGTTATTGCATGCACAACTAAGCTTAACTTAGTTGCTTTTATGTATTTATTTTAAACCAATATTGTAGAATCGATGAATTCATTCTTTTCTCAATTTTTGCTCGCTTCCTTCCTTCTCTTGTAAGCTTGTTTATTGTTTTGCAGATCTAGATTTGTGGATCTCAAAAATCTTACAGAAAACAAGGTAGAAAATGGAGAACGATGAATAATGGTGGCAATTATCGAGAGTGTGAATACAACAAGCTAGCTGCACGAGTTCTGTATCGACTTAGTTCTCATCATCAAAGTTTGAAGGTCCCTACTAGGTTCTGTTCGCCATTCGCTGACTGAGCCATACACAACTTCTGCATTTTTATGGTGAATGTGTGCTATAGGCACCTATTGCAGATTCAATAAACAGACTCTTTCCATGACCTCTAAATTTGTGGCACCTTTTGAGTATTTCAATAAACAAACTCTTGCCACGACCTCTCAATTATGATGCTTACAACGGATTTCAGCAAACCAACGGTAACACAGTGAAACTCAAGAATTCGACTCTGAGGAAATATTATGATTATGATAAATCAGACTGTGTGATAAGCCAAATTCTCTTTTGACATTCCATAAAATGTTCCACGAAAAGACGCACGTAACACAAAAATTAAAAAAAATCAATTATAGAGCAGAGTCTCTGATCGGCCGAATAGTACTTAAAAATGACAATTAATTGGTATATTTATGAGGTTACAGAACTGGACATATACTTCTTGCTATTGTTTGCATTGACTCTTTCCTTATTCATTTTCAAATGCCAGTGCTACAAAATATTTCCAAAAGTGCAATGATTCTGAACTTATGCAGATAAAGTATCACAATAAGTTCACATTTATTTATGGATAGCCCAAAGTTTATTATTTTCTAAAAACCTATATCACGTGAGTATTTCAATATTTCAAACCAAGGAAGCTTTATTATTCTCTTAAATCACTATCATTGGGAGTATTTCAATATTGCAATGATTAAATGCCAGTGCTACAAAATATTTCCAAAAGTGCAATGATTCTGAACTTATGTAGATAAAGTATCACAATAAGTTCACATTTATATATGGATTGCCCAAAGTTTATTATTTTCTAAAAACCTATATCACGTGAGTATTTCAATATTTCAAACCAAGGAAGCTTTATTATTCCCTTAAATCGCTATCATTGGGAGTATTTCAATATTGCAAACAATAGGCAAATCCCGTTATTAACGTTGAAAAACTTGTGAACTTACAAATGTTGGTACCAATAAATATCGAGGTGAATTATTCTGTATCTTGGTTTAATCATGTAATTTTGTTTCTACGTAGGCACAACTTCAGTGCTTCCCAATATTAAATTAGGTTTACAATTTAATCACTAGACCCATTTGCATAAATTGCAGATTTTGAGAGAGGGTCTCAAGGTACATAGGAATTTGAAAGGGCTCTGGAATGTTTGCAGTTGTAGGGATTTGGAATGTTTGCAGTTGTATTTGATTCACGAAGATGGGGACAGTGCCATGGGGCATGTTAACTGTGCAGACAAGAGGCCAGTTTTCGTGTTGGGAAACGTTGGATGTGGCATCAATTGCATAATATTCTCCTCATTGAGTGCAGTCGTCTCGACTCAATGTTGCCCTACATATTAAAATGGAGTCAATCAACCCTCGAAATAATAACAACTGTTTTTCTAATCAACCATAGAAAATGAAAAAATAGACGAAAATTGATAATGTTGTCTTTCAAAAGAAAACACCTTCAATGTAAATATATAAATATTATATATATAATATTTAAAACCTTCTTATAATATAAAAACACCAGCAATTTACAGAATAAAATTAAATCCCTGCCGCACTTTTACAAAGTGAAAACTTTATTACAACATTACAATATATCCTATAGGGAGTTCTGATCCTGAAATAAAATCCCGTTCACAATTTTATAATAAACACAATAATGTTTGAAATCAAGGACGCAGAGACCAAATCTCTTTTGGGTGGTCATCTTGAAAGGGATTAAGTTCATCCACCACCCATTGTAAATTCGCTGACTATCCACTAATTTTGATATTATTAAGAAAATCATATTTTTTAAATAATATATTATAATTTTTACATGAAGATTAGATATCAAAATTCTAGTCATCTCTCGTTTCAAAAATAAAATGATTCATCTTGATATTTTTATTATTAAAATTTTATTATATTTTATTATTTTTTATTTATTTATTTTTTAATTTTTTTTTTAAAATTTTGAAAAGATAATAAAAAATAAATATTAAAATTATCTATATTAAAATTAAATATATAAAGAATTTTAATATATAAAAAGAATTATGAGAAGTAATAAATATTAAAGTTACGTCACATTTAATACTTAGAATGCAATTTTAAATTTAAAATAATAATAATTAAAGACTATGTCATTTAACTCTTTCTCTACACTTAAATTTATTCACAAACTTCAACATAATAACTTGATATAAATATATCATTTCAACATTATATATGATAGGTTTAGTTTATTTGTGTAATGCAATTTTAAATTTTGATAAAAAGCTAAATCTCAATATAAATATTTTTTATAAAAGTGAAATTTACAATTTTTTATCTATATTTTTTCTTTTCTTTGCAATAATGTTACAAAATCTCTGATAACTTTTTATTTATATTAAGTTGTAAAGCATTTTATTATTTAGATGTAGAAATGTCATCATTTAAATTTTGAATAAAATATTATAGAATACATACATATATCATTTATTAAAACTATATAAACAAGAGAAATTATGACAATAAGAGTACAAAGCAGCATAATAAAAAAACAAGAACAGTGACATTGCCATCACGTGGCTTTTATTTTAATAGCCATCCACATTTATTAGCTATTTATTTTTTCCACTGCTAAAGATATTGTGTTAATATGAAGAATAAATAAAAGTACAAAGCTAAGAGCTGGAAAAACACTTTCTTGGTTGAACACTAAATAGTTGCAAAAATAAACAACTATACAACGAGACCTAGCTGCCAACTACAAACAAAAAATATAGCAGTTGTCTAAAAAATTTGAGATAATGAAGGTATGCAATAATAACGACATTACTACTAAACAAGGTCACCTATTACATACAAAAAGATAGCAATAGATTGAATGTTCTTAAAAATAGTGAACATAGAATTAAGAAGTACAGAAATACAGTTAGAAAATAGCAAGGAGATCCAAACATTAATGCTTATGTTTTCTGCAGGGACTGGGACTTGATCAGTTCAACCTATGAGATGAATTCTTTCAGGAGTAATTTCTGAATTGTTTGTTGTTCTATTATACTCCTTGTATATATGTTAGAATTTGATGGCCTGAAAAAATGGTTTTGTTTCTTCAATTCTAAGTTTCCAGGCTTCAAAATTCAAGACCTCTAAATGAGCATTTATTGACAACTAATCTATGACGCATTTAGAGTTTCCAATAATTTGAATGTTTTTTTATGTTATAGAGCTTGGAAAGAGTCATGAGGGTTCATACTGCAATCAATTCAACTTTAGTATTTCAATTTTAGATGCCCTTACAAAGGGCACATAAGTATTTTGACAGCTATCCACATTTATTAACCATTTAATTTATATAGCTATGCTAGTGTTATCATGATCATATTTACCACTATATCTTTATTTCCCAAACAAGCATTCTAAGCATATTGTGTGTTTATGCTTAACAAGAACACTTGATATATATGAAATTATATATATATATGCTTTTATTCGGGTTGGAAGAATACACGTAGTAGTTAGTCCTAATTATTTCCTAGTTCATCATAAGGGAAACGATCCCACTAGAAGAGTTAATGGCCTTTAGTCCAATATATCAACCAATTCAAATTTCATTAGAATTTAGATAACATATGATGTTTAACCCAATAATACATAGTATCATGAACCAAAATATGGGCATTATTTCTAATGAAAACATTAAAAAAAAAATTGGTTTATGCCAATCATCATAAACCATATTGAGAGAAGAGACTAAATAGAGTGCAAAAAAACATAGAGACATCTAACAAGAAAACCATGTATCAACATCGTTTGAGACTAGCTCGAACTAGTTGCAGCTGCTAGGGATTAGTCCAAAAGCAACTCTAGCTTTTATATGCTCAAGCCTAACACCAATATCCTTCAATTGCAATCCTATTTCCTACATAGGCAATAAAATATCATTTTTGGCATCATTCCTTTCTAGTGGTACCTTGCATTGCCTAGGAGAGATTTCATCCTCTAGTAAATATCAATACTATATAAATATTGGTTCTAGCATCCGCGAGTATGGCATCATCAAGTACCTAGGAAACCACCTTAGAGTCTAATAAACCAGCTCGCTCCCCCACCACATCATCCTCCAAGTCCTAAAACTCATCCGTTATGGTTGTTGGAGTATGTTCATTGTAAGCTCCAGCAAATGATTCTTCTCACAAGTGGGCTCTCAAACATCCAAAGGAGCCACAACCTCCACCTTCTCTTTGATAGAAAACACATTGGTGCACCATTGCTATGAGTTACAGGGGTATAAGGATCTTTGGCCAGTGTTACATCACTTGTGCCTTGGGGGAGGCTAGGGTCTAACTCCAATGGAAAAACCTAGATTGTTCACACAAGAGAACAAGACTTGATTCCATGCACAAATCATGCAACAATACTACTCAATCAGAGGGAAATTTCCCAAACTAAGCCTTGATGATAGCTCTATGCTTGGTCGAGACCTTGTCATAATGAGAAAATAGGATTATAGTCTCGAGATCTCCCTCCACATGATGAGAGTAATTGTGCAACAACATAATATCAATCTAAAACATGCAATGAACCAATTCTTGACACAAACCATTGCGAACATAGTTAAATTGAAGTGATACGTCATTATGGAGACAACTAGGATGAAAATCCACTTAACACGTTGAACTCACATGACAAGTGATGATGACCTTACTCATTGAGTGAGGTGGCAGTGTGCACACCACCCTCCCTCATGCCCTTATCTTTATTCATCCCATACAAGGAGTAAATGTATTTAGTCATGAGCTTACTACAATTTGTTTTGAATTGAGAATTAACCAGGACCACCCATGAACTACAAAGCAAGGAGATTGAGCATGAACACATTTTGTTGGCCAATCTATCTGCAAGTTTATTGCCCTTCCTTCTAATATTAGAAGTGAGAATAATAGGGATTTTGGAAAGAATGGATGCAATTTAGATCAATAAGTTTTCCAACTTCAAACTTTGCAACGGATTGCTTGTTTTGTTCATAGGTAAGTTTCCTTATGGAGGAAATAATAAGATTTGAATCCCATTCTAAGAGAAGCCTATGTTAGTTGTTTTTGGCAACTTGAAGAAGCCAAAAATCAAGCACTTTGATCTCTGCAACATTATTACCAAAACATGTTACACACGAGTTACCTTTTGCTACCCCGTAAAATTTGAATTTGACAAAGCGGCGAGAGGACAAGACTAGAAATCTAGAGAACAAATATGTGAGACTTGACTTGGACCCGAGGGAAATGAAATATTTGGGGGTAAGTTGATGCTTATGAAAGATGCTTGTTTGAGGAGTTGAATCTTTCCAATCCTCAGCAGTCCATTGCTACATAAAGACCATCTCTTTAATACAAGACAATGTCATGTTCCAGATGAGATCCTGGGAGGAACTTTGATCCTGAAATATTCGTTGAATATGCAACTTCCAAATATTCCAAAGAAGGAATCATGGAAAATAACCTAGACTCTATGTAGAATGTGGCATTTATAATTAGTGTCTCTCTAGTTTGTAATTGTGTCACATATGCTACTAGAATTTTCGTCTATTTGGCTAAAAAGAATTGTAGTATGCATCCATACTAAAATAACAATTTGACAAGATTTAAATAGATGTTTTGCATTGTCTTGGTCCATACCAATTTAAAGTTTTTAACTTTGCCAAGAACCAAAGAAAATGGGAGATTTTTGGTCAAACGGTTCTACGTCTAGAGTTTTCCCCACATTGATGACTTGGTCATGTTGGCATCATTAGGGAATTTTGAGGTATAAAATGGGATTCGTAAGAAAAATAATAAAATAATAGTTAAAGAAATAAAATAAGAGATAAATTTTTAAATAAAAAGAAAGAAAAATATTTTTTTTAATTTTACTTTCGGCTTATCTCCTTATAGGCTTATTCAAATGTCAAACGTAGGCACCCGTTAGATGAGAAATTATGTAGAATTATGGTACGTATCCAATGAGTGCCCACTCTGCGTACTTTTTGAGTAGACACACATTGGAAAAAAACTTGGATATACATGAAGAAAACATGTTTATTGAAAGAAACACATTTTGTTCATTTATTTTCAATGTTTTTTATGAGGGTCTACTCAAGAATATACAAAGTGAGTATTCGTTGGATATGGAATTTAATTCCTCCAATGGGTGTCTCCACTTACCATTTGAGTAAACCTATAAGGAGTTCAACTGAAAATACAATTAAAAAAAATAATTTTATTCTTTTCCCTCCAAAAAAATTTACCCTTGGTGATGGCATCATCATCTTGAACCTTATTGGTTCTTTTAAAAATGATTTTGTTGGTATATTTTTTGTTTTGTCATTCATTTTTATCTCAAAACTCCTCTAGTGGCCCCATTGTTAAGTGATAAGCTTATTTAACAATGAACCATCCTTTTGGACACTATCCCCTTCTCAACTTTCCTAATCTCCTTCAACATTAATTTTATTGTGTTGAACTGTTTCCCTAAATGGTTCCCAATCAATGGGAGAGGGGAGTGACATCTAGGCTTCTTTTGGCATCCATTCTTGCTAATGGGGATTCAATTTGTTTCTTTTCCAGTAATCTTCATGTTATTATTAAATGATTGAAGGGACTCCTTTGTTGCCAACTTGAGGAATTGATTCCATGTTTCCTCCCATAAGAGTACTCTTTCTCCATTCTTTACATCCCAAAAACAATGATGTTGAATTATTTGTTTTCAATTGTTTTCTAGATTCCATATGGAGGAGCCTGAGAAGGAATGATCTTATCTAAGGTATTATTGGGGGCTGGAGTCTTTCCCATATTTTCTATTCCAAAATTGACTCCACAAATTGCTTCACCTTACAGCGATTGCCACCACATTTTGGCCCCCAAAATTAGACTAGGATTTCTAGGTCTCTCAAATCCATACCACAAACAAATTTTGGCACATGGATATTATCCCAATCTACCAGTGCCAATTTTCATTCAATGGAATCCTCCCCCATAAAGAAAGGAACATTTAATACTATTGATGGTTTTGTGAATTACTTTTAGAGCAACAAGGGCTAAGGAAAGTTAGATGGACACAAATTTGAGAAGTGATTTTAGGCGTGTATTAGGACAAGGATCATATGGATATGTTTGTGCATTCAAGGAAAAATATCAACCCCTAAGAAAAGATGAAATTAACATCAATAAAATCGATAGATTCTTCAACCTCCCTAAAGTAATTATTGAAAGAGTCCTCTATGACAAATAATTCTTCATCAAATTAAGCATCCATTGATTGTGTCGATGAAGGGTGTGCTCATACCCCAAAAAAGAAAATTCTTTGAAGAGGAGTATATTGTGTACGAAAATATGGATACCAACCTTTTCCATGTCCTCAAGAATTGCATTGTCAAATCAGGAGTTAGGACCCAAGCCTGGCTTCTACAAATGGGTCATGTATCATGTAAGTAGCTATGATCTAATCGTCCAGCTTACTCCCCCACCACATCATCCTCCAATTCCTAATCTCATCCTTTACGACCATTGGAGTATGCTCATTGTAATCTAAAGCCAATGTTTATGCTCGCATGTGGGCTCCTAAACATCCAAAGGAGCCATAACCTCTACCACCTTTTTTACGAAGGGCACATTGGCGTGCCATTGCTATGAATGATAAGGGTAGAAAGGATCTTTGGCTAGCATTACTGGACTTGTGCCTATGGGAAGACCAGGGTCCAATTCCAATGATGAAACTCAAATTGTTCACATAATAAAACAAGGCATAATTCCATGCACAAAACACACACCAAGAATACTTGATCATAGGGAAAATTTTGAAATTAAGCCTCGATGATAGCTCTAGACATAGCTAAGACCTCGTCATAAGGATAAGGAGATATGATTGTAGTTTTGGGAGGTCCCTCTACATAATGAGAGTAATTGTGCACCAACATAATATAAATATGAAACATGTGATGATGATCCAGATTTATGTAGGAATATAGATTTAAACAAAAATAGAGAGCGACAATGAAAATTTAACTTCAATTTATTAATAAAAAAATACTAAAAATTGTTTACATGCAGAATGGAAATAAACTAGCTCAGGTGATGATAGCTTATGTCTAATAAGAGATGTTGCGGCTACATGCCTCTAAACTTTGTTACAATGAGGCTCTCAAGCATTTTAATTATTGAGAAAAAAGGGAAAACCCCAAACATCCAAAAACCCAACCCTAGGAGATGAAACACCAAAACTTTGTGGGCTTCGTTGGGGTTAGTTGTTACACCAACTTCACGAGGTCGTAACTTTGGCATATGATCTTTGTTTGATGTGTACAATACATTTTTAGAAATATATATCTGAGGAATACAAATTTTGACTGTAAACACTTTCCTCAAACTAGCAATTTGTTTGTTTTAAAAAAAATGTCGTTTAGGGCCTCAAAACGACTCTGAAAGTTCAGGACCTAAAAAATTGCTAAAAATAGTAAAATTTGCTACAATTAAGGAAACTGAAAGAAACAGTGTTGGGGGTCGAAGTGGAATAGGCGGGTAGCCACCAATATCCACTTGGATCAGTCCTCCCTCCTTATTAAGTAACGGTCCCCATTACGTTGAGTTCCTCCATGAGATGAGGAATTTCTGCTAAACTTGGTCCCTAGTGAGCCACTTACCTTAGTGCAAGATTTCGCTAGCTTTGAAAACTCGATATAGTTTGATTATTTGTCTGCAAGTGTTCTTAATCTATGTGTCCATGATTTAATCAGTTTTTTCCTATTTAATGCAGTCCAAGTTGAGGTTTGTTGGTGTAAACTTCTCAACAATGTTTGATGTGACCAACAATGGTGGAAAGTATGGCTGAAAGCGATCCAAATTGAATACGGGGTGCAATCCAAGGAATAGGGGGATACTGAGCTTGAAAGAGTTGTCTCCCAGAACCTTGGTGATGGTTTAAGGCCCGTATCAGAGTGTTTAAAGCTTACAATGGGCTCCAACGAGGCACTCTTTCTGCAGATGTAACCAAATTTTGTCGACCACCTGAAACTTATGGGGCACTCGATCTTGATCATGTCATTGTTTGTATTTGGAATTATCTTTCTCCAAGATGTTGTGAACTTGTTGGCGTATGTGTTGAATGTTCTCAATAAAATTGGTGGCTTTATCAAGTTCGAACTTAACATGGGCATATTCTTCTTGTGTAGTTGCAAAAGGAAGTGCACCACCAAGGGGATATAATGGTTGAAATCCCATGCCCACTTCAAAGGGTTTGTGGCCATTCAAGTTATGGAATGATCTTTTATAGTGTTGTTGCACATAGGGAAGACTCTCATCCTATGCCTGCGGATTCTTAAAGTTGTACATGCATAATATGTGCAAAATCATGTTATTGATGACCTTTGTCTGGCCCCATCAATCTCGAGGTGGAACGCAGTCGACATGTTGAGCTTAGTGTCCAATAATGACCAAAGGCTCAACCAAAACATGATTAGTAATTTGTTATCCTGATTTGATATAATGGTCTACAAGATCCCAAAATGCACCCACACTTGTTCAAAGAAGAGTTTGTTAGTGGCCTCAATTGTGATACTCTTCTTGCAGGCAACCAAATGATGGCCATCTTAGAAAATATGTCAACAACCACAAACACACAATCTTTTCCATGCTTGGTATAAGAAATTATAAACATATAGTCCATGGAGATGGATTACCAGGGTCTTCTAGGAGTAGGCAAAGGAGTATATAAGCCCTGCTTCTTAATAGTTGGCTTGGTGATGGAACTTGCACTGCAAGATCTGATGTATTTTCCAACATCCTATTAGAGTTTTGGCCAATAAAAATACTTTTGTAGTATGACTGTAGTTTTATCCACACCAAAGTGTCCTATGACCTGACTATAGTGTGCTTCCTAAATTAGCTCAGCACGCTTGCTTGAAGGAACACCAAGGTGGCCTAGGTAGCATAATAATGCATTCTCGAGGTGGAATTATGGAACTTTCTTTCCATCCACTAGAATCTGTATGTGATGGTGAACTCTTGATCATTTTTATATAGCTATGGACATCTAGAGGTTTGGTGGCCACAAGAGTTGAGAACATTGGTTAGTGCTGCGACTGGTGGCCAACTAAGGAAATTTTCAACATGATTGGTGCTGCCCTTCTTGTATTTAATATTCAAATGCAATTTTTGTAGACACGTGGACCACTTCTGATGGTGATCATTCAACAACTTCCCTTGGGTCCGTATAAACTACAGGGGTCGGGGATTTGTATGGATGATTGTAACATTCCCAAAAATGTAATGTTTCCATTATCAAAAAGCCTACACGTTGGAATACATCTCCTTATCGTAGGTGGGGTATTTATTAATTGTGTCGGAAAGTGTCTCACTATGATATGCCACTGGATGCCCTTACTGGGTGAGAACTACACTAATAGCATAGTCAAAGGCACATGTCTCAATTTCAAATGGTTGTTATAGGTATGGAAATGTGAGAATTGGTGCAGAGCAGAGGTGGTGCTTCAACTTAACAAGTGTCTTTTCTTCAGACTCTGACTAAAAAATATTTTCTTTCGCTTTGCCCTTGCTAACTTAACTCAAAGGCCAAGTGGTATGAGAGAATCCCAACATGAACCTCTGATAAAAATTGGCAAGGCCCAAAAAACCGTGAAGCTCTATTAGAGTGGTCATGGCTAGCCAATCTTGAATGACTTGGATTGTATTCGGATCCACATGCACACCTTGCTCGTCAATGATATAGCCTAGATATTGGGCTTGGCTCATGCCAAAGGTGCATTTCTCCAAGTTGGAACATAGCTTGTGTTGTTGCAGGGTTTTAAGGACTTGACGAATGTGTTGCAAGTGCTCTTCCTAAATCTTGTTGAAGATGAGGATGTCATTCAGATATAAAATCACAAACGAGTTGGTAAAGGGACACAAGATTTCATCCATTAGCCTCATAAAAGTTGCAGGGGAATCTGTCAACTCGAAATACATGACCAACCACTCAAAAAGTCCCTCATTGGATTTGAAGGCGGTCTTCCATACATCCGTGGGTTCTATTGGAACTTGGTGATAACCATAATTTAAATAGATCTTGTTGAAATAATTGAACCCTTTGATTTGGTCAAGAAGGTCATTAATCCATGAGATTAGATACCTGTTCCTGACAATGATTTTATTTAGTGCTTGATAATCAATGCAGAGTCTCCACGTCCCATCCTTCTTCTGTACAAGTACAATCGGGCTCCCACAAAGTGAGGAACTTGGTTGCATGTTCCATTTTTGCAATAACTCCTAGTTTTGTCACTTGATTTCTTCTTTTTCTAGAATATAGCAATGATATATCGGACCATTGGGCAAAGGTGCTCTGGGAGTCAGATTAATAAAATGGTTGACCTGACATTGCAAAGGTACCCCAATGGGTGAGGAGAATATGTCCCTGTATTCTTCCACGGCCTTATCCACTTGCTTCTAATGCGCAATGGAACCCTTCACAGGGGCCATGGATATTGCCACGATCTTCCTCTTACTTTGAGAACAAACAAAAAAGAAAATGAATTTCCTGGTCTAGGAATTGATCTTACTGCATTTCTTAGCATAGATCAAAGAGATGGCAGTAGGAAGGGATACATTCGGTATTTGATCTGGATTTAAACAGGAACACAACAAATTATAGATATAACCATAAATACAGAGATGCAACATAAATAATACTTCATTTCATTAATGTAAAATACTGAAATATGCTTACAAATAGAAATGGAAATAAACCAGCTAGGGCAATGTTAGCTTATCTCTTAGAAGAGATGTGGCGGCTACATGCCTTTGAACTATTTTACAATGAGGCTCGAATGCTTAATTATTGTTTAGAAACAATGGAAAAACCTAGACATCCAAAAACCTAACCCTAGGAGATGAAGCGCCAAACTATGGGCCTCGTTTTGGGTAAATTGGTACATCAACATCTCGAGGTTGTAGCTTTGGCATACGATCTCCGTTTGACACACACAATACCTTACTAGAAAGATCTATCTAAGGACTATAACTTTGGAATGAGCAACATCGGTCCATGGACCCATGTTGCTCCCAATTTTCCCAAAAAATGTCGTTTAGGGCCTCAAAATGGCTCCGGAAGTTCAAGACCCGAAAAATTGCCAAAAATAGTAAATTGTGCTACAATTAAAGAAACTGAAAGAGACAGTTGTGGGGGTCCAAGTGGGATAGGTGGGTCGCCACCAACATCCACTTGGATCATTCCTTCCACTTTAGGAAGCAATGGTCCCCATTGCATTGAGTTCCTCCGTGAGATGAGGAAACTTCTGCTGAACTTGGTCCCTGGTGAGTTGTTATGCAACCTCTGATGTGTCTAGTAATGGTGGAAAGTATGGTCAAGGGTGGTCCACATTGAACACTCAGTGCAAGCGAAGGAATGGGGGAATTTTTTGCTCCAAAGCATTGTTTCCCATAGCCTTGGTAATGGTGTAAGGTCCATATCATAGTGGTCTGAGCTTCTTATGGGCTCTTGTAAGGCGTTCTTTCTACAGATGCAACCAGAATTTTTCGCCCACTTCAAACTTGTGTGGTACTTGATGTTGATCATGTCGCTGCTTGTACTTGGCATTTTCCAAAATGGAGTGGCGATATATCAACCCATTGGGTAGAGGTGCTCTAGGAGTCAGATCGAATGAATGATTGACCTGATAGTGCAACGATACCCCTGTGGATGAGGAGAAGATGTCCCTGTCTTATTTCATGACCTTATCCACCCACTTCTGCTATGTGGAGGAACCCTTCCCGAGGGCCATGGATGTGGCTATGATCTTCCCATTACTTTGAGAGTGAACCAGACAGAAAATAAATATCCTAGTCTGGGAGATGATCTTACTGCCTTTCTTAGCAGAGATCAAAGAAGTGGCGGTAGGCGAGACTACTTCCAATATCCTTTATAATGTATTACACAAAGAAATAATAACAGCGTAAGGCCTTGACTCATACATGACATGTCGCTTCCACAAGTATGGTTGGCCTAACAATACATCACAAACATAAAGCAGTGCAACATGACACAATACCTCATATGTAAAGGGCTTGATGGTATAGGGAAGGCGACACTGCTGGTAGCCTCGAAGATCTCGTCCTTGGTGAAGCCACCCGATGTTTTACAGTTGTGAGCGTGGTATGGTTGGTAGTCCCAGCCGCTTCACAACCTCTACTAAAATGAGGTTATTTTTGCTACCACTATCAACAATGAATTGTAGTGGCGAACCCTTCACCCACATTTGTGAGTGGAAAAGACACTCCCCCTCCTCTGGATCATCGGGCTCATTCTTTTGGACCTTGGCGGTGGCAACAGTGGTGCTAGGATCCGCATAAATGATTTGCTTCCCTTTGTCATTCCCCTTGTTGGGTTCTGAGTCAAGGTCGGAACGTGCATCTGATTCTGAAGCCTTCAACTCAGCCACCAGCGATTGCTTGGTCCGACACTCACTTGTGTTATGAGTGGGGCTCTTATGGAACTCACACCACTTTCCTGTGTCCTTCTTTGGCTTCATGGTGTTGTTATTTTCTTACAGATTCGATGGGTTGTCTTGGGTAACCCCACCTTGACTTTGTCCTTTATTCTTTAGTTTCACTCCCTCCTCCTCTAGAGGCCATTTGATTAAAACCCTAGCAGCTACTGCTCTAAAAATCGTAAGAATTTTGCTGCTCTTTCACAAAGATAATTAATTAAAAAAACAGGGCACTATGGAGTGTTAATGAGACCCTCTTCTTGAATTGTTTCACCCACATAGTAGTTGAAAGTCATGATGCCCTCAACATCTATAAGCCCTTGTTTGGAAATAGTTTTCGTAGTCTTATTAGCTTCCATGTATACATGTTATATGGAAATATTCTGAAAAGAGTTGATAAGAGCCTTGATACGTTCCATCCATCCCCAGAGGTCTGGTGGATCAAAAGTAGAGAACCCCAAAAGACCATCTATGAGAGTTTTTGAATCACCGTAGACATGGATGACCTCCAAAGAGTAATCCATGGCAAACCGAAGAAGCCCCCACAAAGCCAATGTTTCTGCCCTGGAATTTGAGCCTGATCCACCATGCAAATGTAGCTTGTAGTGTGCTCTTTCATTGATTCTAAGCCAAACCCCGCATTCACATTGACCCCTCTGAGCAGCGCCATCAAATAATCCTACCGGAGACAAATATATGGAGGCATATACAGTGACGAAAGATACTTCGTGACCAAGGAATGAGGTTCTTTTTCTTCCATTCAAGTGAGAATTTTTTAACATATATGGTGAGGGTTAATATGGAAACCTTCAAATATACAAGAATTTCACACCCTCTAAGTTTCCAAAATGAAAAAGAGAGGAATGTATTTGGGTGGTCCATTTCCGTATGCCCACCAACGTAGACAAAGTTCAACCAAAAATGAAATGTTTGTAGGGAATCTTGTAATAAGAGAGAATCTGTGATTGGATCTAAAGAGTGACTTTAGAATTGAGAAATAGGTGTAATACCGACTCACATGAGGGGCACCATCCTGGGCCATAGTATCCCCACTTGTTAAGATTATCCCATGTTAGAATATTAGTTTTCCAAAACATCCAAATGAATAAGATTATTTTCATGGGATCATGCCACTTCCATATTATAATAAACCATGAGCGAATAGTAGAATTATATTTAATACTCATAATGTACCTATAATTATCTCTTACCACAACAGAGCCTTGTTGAAGTATCCCAACCCACATGAGCGAGTCTACCCTTGTGCTTCTGCATAACCCAGCATGTATGAGTTCTTGGATGTAGCCGTTCCATTCCAGTGCTTTGTATTCATGTAATCCAATCTCCTTAGTTGCTTTCCAAATCATATATAGCCCATTCCATCTGCTTACGACCTACTCTAAGAAAAATATACCCCTGCGGCGTAGTGCCACGATTGTGTCTCAAGAAAGGTGACTCGTATTACAAGCACCCATAATATGGTCCATACCAATTATAATCTTATTTCTCTTCCAAAATGACCATTATATTCTATGCAAAAACAAAAAATTTATCTTTTGGTAACTTAGCCAAATAGATGACCCCTCATTTTTACCATTCTCACCTATTTTAAACCAGTCTATGAATTTTTTTCTCTTTTGATATTTTTCCTTTATTATCTCCACCCATATTCCATCACCAAATAATGCCCACAAGAGTGACTTTATGAGTAGTGACCATCCAAAAATTTTGGTGTTAAGAATATTCCAACCTCCAAGTTCCTTTGGTGTAGAAATAGTGTCCCAGTCTACCAAATGAAATTTATGAACCAGTCCAGTGCTTGACAATATGAATTGGGATAAGACAAAACAAATATACACAATGATATGTGATGGAAGCACAAATAAATGCGCCCAGTATGTAGACAAATGTTACATAACGACCTGGACCAGAGTGTATCTACCACCCACAGAAAGCCAGTAATGTGTCCAACAATTAAGGTTTTTTTTTTTTTTTTCCTAACTTTGTTAGTAGCCATGTCCAATCCCCAATTTTGTAATTTTTTGGTTTTAGTCTAAAGCCCAGATAAGTAAATCCATCCTTTAGTGGGCTGGTGCCCATGCCAAATATTTGAGCAATATAGTCTATCTATATACAGTCTCCGCTTAAGAACGTAAGAAAATATTTTTAACCATTTGTAAGTAATCCTAAGGCTTCACCATATCGGTGAAATATGTTGTGCAATAACATCCACTGTACCCTCGATATTATCCTGAAAGTAAGAATGTCATCAACAAAAAGTAAGTGGGAAATAATTACCTCATTTGTCATTCTTAATCCACAGAAAGCCCCCAAGGTTTTCTCCAAAATTATCTTCTGAATAATGCCATCCATAACAAGAATGAAAAGCATGGGAGAGAGTGAGAACCCCTGCCTCAGCCCCTGAACCGCTTGAATTTTTTTTGTAGGGTATCCATTTAAGAAAAACAAACCATGTTGTGGTTACGTAGTCCATTATCCACTCCACATTATGTATATCTAAACTAATCTTCAGTACGTTTACCCTGAATAAATACAAGTCCATGCAGTCATATGCCTTATGCAAATTGACCTTCATAACCACCACTTCCAATTTCTTGATATGTATGGAGTTTATACACTCTCAATGGCTATGGCATCATGTATCGACTCATTGTGGAGAAAACCAAATTTCCTCCTGGATATGTGAACCGATAAGATCCCCTTGATATGCTCTGCAATAATTTTTGAGATAAGCTTATAAGTAATATTGCATAGAGATATCAGCTTGAATTCTAGAAAGGATGATGGATCTGATACCTTGGAGATTAGTGCAAGGAAAGTTGAATTTATAGAACCCGAAATGTTCCCAATGATCTTTGGTTCTTCTACCATCTCTACCATCTCTTGTCCCATAAGGTCGAAGAATTGTAAAACATTTTACAGCGTCCAACCATCTGGACCTCGACATTTATCTTTTGCAAAGGATTTCAACATGATTGAATTCCATCAATTGAGCCCAGTCGAAATAGAGAATTATTTGTTTCAACATTGAACATCATAGGATATTTCTCCGCTCCCCAAAGTTGATCCTCGATATTTGCCTCTACTCTAGCTTTGAAAAGGTTTTGAAATAAATGCACAGCTTCACTTTGGATATCTTCAAAGGAGTAAACATTGTTCCTGACAACCCCCTTGATGTGCCAAATAGTGTTTATGTTCTTTATGTGGCATGCATATCGGTGGAAAAATTTTGTATTTCTTTCACCCTCTCTAATCCATAAAGCCCTACTTTTCAATCTCCAAGTATATTTTTGTATCTAAAGAATGTTTCTTTTGCTCCCTTCCAATTCTTTCAGACATTCCATAGTTTGCTGTGTTGGTGCTATATGTGCCATATTTCTGGGTCTCTTGATTTCCTTAATCAACACCTTCAATTCCTTGTATATTTTAGTCTTTTTTTGTCGCTCCCATATTCATACGTGGATATTTAGGGTATTTAATTTATGTGAGATATTATCCATAGTCGATGACCCCAATGGTAATAAATATGAATTCCAAGTAGTCAAAACCAGATTTTAAAAGTCTTCATCTTCAAACCATATTCTATTAAATTTTAAAGGTATACCCTTTCAAATCGATTCCATTCGCCATTGTAACACAATCGGGAAATAGTCACAGATGAAGGCATTTTCCACCCAAGACCTCAAATTTCCAAATATTTCAACGAAGTTCTCGTGCACCACAAATCTGTCTAACCTCTTACTAATGTGCTCCACTCCACTTCTTACATTGTGCCAAGTAGGAGTGATAGGGGTGAGAGATATTTCCACTCAATTATTTTTATCAAAGAGGGATTATAATTGATTAGAAAAAGGGTCTTCTTTGGACCAAAAAATCCAAAATTCCTCCTGGGATAAAGTGGCATTATAGTCCCCAATAATAATAAGTAATTGAAATTGATTCATTTCCCTATAAAGACATTTCACTACCCTTTTCCATACAATCTAAAAACTATATGTGGTGTAGTTATCTACTCTTACTTGAAACCATGCAACATCAAGTGACCTTCTCAACATATTAAAATTATCTTGAATAACCAAGAACACATGAAGTATCTTACTGGAGAATTCTATAACAATATCCACATATTCATAAATTAAAATTATTAGAGGCACACCTTGAGCAATCCTCTTCATGCAACACCCCTACACTCATTGTGCAACACATTTTGTCTTAGAATCCTTCAATTATTTTAACATTATTTCATAGAATTTCCTATGTTTTCTCTCTCTATGGCAGATTCACAATTTATTTTGTCTCTATTAGTAAGCCTTGCTCTTTTTAGCATCTTCTCAGCTTCACTTTTCACTGGGATATAAGTCAACCATAATGTTCAACTTGGAAAAATCTTCAAGTCTATGTCAATTTTATATTTTCATGTGCTTTCTCTTGGGACACGTAATCTCATAGAATTAGGGTTTTTCTAGAGATGTTTTTATCCTTGTTTTATTCTACTTCTACAACCATTGCAATATTCATTTTTTGTACTTATTTCCTTTTTCTTCTTCAAAATCAATAATTTATCTCACACGAGATCATGCACTTCACTTCCTTTCATTAATTTATGCTTGTACCTTCATCATGGACAAATACACTTTCTTTACTTATTACAATAACATTATTTCCTAGAAACACTACAAACACCATATCAAGGGAACCAACGAATCCCATATCCATCTCATATTGTCATTGCACCCTACTAAACTATCACATGTGTGTCATGTCTTCACTTTTATATTCTAATTCTATAAGCCTTTTAATTTCTATACATCCTAATTTCTCTTATATTACATGTCACTTTGATTATTTGATCATCATCCAAGCAATGATGCAACCACCACTACTATATTACTACCAACATCTTCCTCTAAACATATGAGCCATGTCTCGACCTATGAGACCTTTCAATTTCATTTCCTCATGTGATCTACTTCTATCTAAGGATCCATCTCCCCCATAACATGAAGTCATATCTTACTCTACCATGTTACACCATTAATATGATATCTATCATGCATTCAACACTCATGATTCAACTTCAACCACACACTTTAGTTTAAAATCAAATGGATATCCTTTCTCCTCAATATTACAACCATAGTTTCCACCACCATAATTGTCATTTTCATTTATTCATAAATTTCTGTCATGACTTATATTGAATCTATCTCTAGTGTTGGCTTGTTGGAGCCTGATCCAGGTTCAGAGGTGATTTAGCCAAAAAAATATTGGTATTACTATCCCTTTAGGCAATAGCCCGGGGAGCATGGATTGGGGTCTCACCCGAAGTAGTATGGGAGGGTGCTAGAACTAGGTTTCCAGACCTTGGAGATGTCTGATGAGTTCAAGTGGTTCGCGGTTCGACCTGACGCGCATGTTTCTATGCACACTTTCCTGTACTTCGCAGCCTGAGATGTTGCCTTCGACAACCCTAATCAGGGGCTGAACACTGTTATTACCCAAGTCCTTACTGGTAATCCAATATTAGTTGATTAACTTAGCTTAATTGTATGCTTTCAGTTATACTTAACAATATTCACAATTCATACAAGTGCATGCAGTAAATAAACAATATAATTGCAATTTATATCCAACAGATAATAACCCAAGAATAGATACACAAAATTAAGATAAAACTTCTATTTATTATTCTTTCCCTTCAGTTATAGACTCGAATCCGCCCTACACAGTCAACTGTGGACTCTACTAGGCCTCTGCGCACTCAACTGCAGAGCCTTTTCCTACTCTACGACACACTTAAACTCTTGCTCTTTTCTTCTACTTTGCTATCTATCTGATTGCATTCGATGCCTCTTTACAACTTAGAGCCTCCCTCTATTTATACAATCCCATGGTTCGCGGACCATGGGTAGGCCGACATTACATTCAAAACTAGGGCGAACAACCCTATGACTCTAACATACATTTCACGCCCGCAATTCGCAGAGCTTTACAACAATATCAACTCAAAACTTGGGCTTTTAGCCCCAAAATCTGCCTTGGGGGGATTCCATGCCCAATGAGCCCCTAACACAAATATCGTGACTTGCCCTTGAGTCACTCTATCGACGCAACAATCTTGGCACGGAGTCGCTCCAATTGTTCTCGAATGGTATTGATGTTTGGAGTGCACTGGGCTACTTCTTATTGAACCTGTTGCATCCATTCTTCTGAGACCTCTGTGTTCGATGTGCTTCCCTGCATCTGCGTGTACATCCCCTGTATGTGCGCAAGCTTTCCTTCGATATTCGTCATGATCGTGAAGGCCTCGTCAATCCATGGTTAAACGCGCGCTTTGAGAACTACCTCCTTGTGTTGTGCAACGTCAACTTGCTCCTTTAGTGCCTTAGCTTGTTGCATCCTCGAAAGCTGTTGAGTGAGGACGACTGTCTGCGAAGTTCCTCGAACACTGTCGTATTGCTGCTGGAGTTCTCGCGCCTCTGTCTCCAGGCGTTGGATGTTGGGGTCCTCCTACAAAGTCGTGAGGACCTCAAGTGCTTGTTCCAACATGCTAGTACAGTGTCGCACTGCACCCCCAATTTCTTCCAACCCTGTTGTGATAGCGCTAGTGCGTTGTTCTAGGACTTACGAGGGAGTGGAAGGTTACGCCTTCAACCGCAACTTGACGATCTAAAGATTCGGCTCCAGTGGAACCTTTTTTGTTTCTTCCTTAGCCTCGCGGACTCCAGTTACCAATCTGTGGATCTGCACCTCTATTGGTAGATCTGTTGGGATGGCCAGCTCTAGGATGCATCCGCAAGCATCATCTACCATCTGCTCCAAGTGTTGATTTTGCGACACCAATTCGTTGCGCTGTAAGGTGAGTTCTTCCATGTTTATCTTATGTTCGCTAAGAACTTGGATTGCGCAGCTCTCCCTGGCATGCATCTCTTCCGTTATCCCATCCTGTAGTTGATACAACATCTCTTTCAGAAGGGAAACCAAATTAAGGCCAATGCATTTCAACATGTTAACTGAAAATCTATCGGTCACATTTGCTATGACTAGGGCCCCTTCCGGCAACACTATTGTGTTTTCCATCCGTGCGTGCAGCATCTGCTCTACTGCTGAGGATCCTGCGGCGAGGTGGGTAGAAAGGGTACCCACTTGAGTGGGCTACACCTATAACTCCTGTAGTTACGCCCTGAGAGCCTCCAACATAGTCTGGTGCTTTTGTATAAAATTCTAAAGTGCTTCATTGGTGACATCGTGGACCGTCTCGCCGATGTCATGGATATCACCTTCGGTTAAAGTGATTGAGTTAATGGTCAACTTCGAGGCCTTGACCTTCTTCCTTGGTCCCACTCACTCTGCAATGTGTGGCCGCTTTAACTGTGTGGACGCGGTCCCAGCGTCCATGCTCCCTTCCGTTATTTCTGTTTCCTCTGCCTCCTGCCCTTGCAAGGACGTTGCTTGGTCCTCGTTCGCCTTCACAGTTGCTGCCTCTATCGCTTGTGCTGCTTTTGTTGCTTCTGTGGCCTTCTTTTACTCCACAAATTTCTGTGCCGCTTCTCGCGCTGCCCTTACCTCAGCTACTATTGTTTCCTTGCACCTTTTTTTCCAATTAAGTGACCCACAGCTTGGCACCGTCCTTTTTCTTCTGTGCTTTCGTCTTCTCCAGTTCTTCCAGATCTGGGGCGTGCCATTTGGGAGGCCATATCTCCAAGATAGTAAAAATTGTGTTGTCAGTGGCTGCAAAGGGTAGCTTTGTCCACTGCTTTGTCAGATCCTTTCGCGCCTTGATATAAATGTTGTGCATATCAGCTTTGAAGTCTACAAAACTCTGCAGACTATTGTACACTATGGGTGACAGGCACAACTTCTAGTTGATCCACATTCGGATGTTCATGTCCATGAGCACCCAGAAGATTTTGGTGTCGCGTATCCATTTCACGTCCTTTGTGGCCCAGAGCGAAGCGTACTTTGCAGCCTACGGTAATTCTCTGTTAATATTGGGGAATTGACTGTCCTCTGGTAGTTCTCCTGCTATGAGCAATATGGATAATAGCAATCACGAATAGTGGAAGGTTTTACCCTGCTCCTGGCCTTCGCGATAGTTTTTAAAAAATTCATCGCAGAGGAATTCAGACCAGCTGAACTGGACCCCCTCCGTGCACTGCTCGACCAGTGCGATCACCGGCGTTGGTACCTCATCAATGTGGCACTTCCTCATAACTTTTCCAGCTAAGATTTGGGTTGCTACGCACACCCCTTTGTCCTTGATGCTGGAGATAGCGTAGCCCCTCTTCTTCTTCTCTAGCTTATATTTTGTCTTCATGGCTTCTACAAGGGCCAAATCGCTGCCCTTTCTTTCAGTTATGGTCGCGGGGTCCTTTCCTTTGTAGGGGAGCCGAGAGATGCATTGAATTAGGTCTGTCGTGATGGGGATAGGCTCATCCATCTATAGATACCCATCATGCACCAGGCAGAGCAGTTTCCTGATGATAAAAATGGTGATTGTCGCATGGTGGAAATGCGGTACCTAAAGTAAGTTCAACAATCCGGCCTTTTCTACACCGTGTAGCCACTTTCACGGCTTTAGCATTGTCACCACCCCTGCAGTGTTCTGCTTCATGAGATTCCCAGTCTCTAGATGAGGGAACTTCTCGTGGTCAGTAAGGTCCTAGTCTTCGAACTTCATGGTTAGCACGTGACCCAGGTGCATGCCTTCAAATACAATGCCATCTGGGAGGAGTGGGGTCTAGAGTAGACTCTTGGTTTCGTCCAAGTCCTTTGGCACTTTGGTCTTTCCTTTTCATGGAGCGACATATGTGGGAAGTTTTGTTGTAGAGCGTATAGGTTGAATATCGTCCTCCATGTCTTCTTCTTCTTCCTTTCCAGTGCTCAGGGCCTGTAAGTCTTCTTCTTCCTCATCTGTTTCTATTTTGACAACTTTCCCCTTCTCTGCCATGGATAGTTTGCTACGCAGTGTGTTCCTCGGGGACACATGTATTGGACTCATTATCTGCTTATCCTTGTTGGGCCTCAGCGTTTGCGATGATTTGGGGATTTTTGTCACAACCCTGGCGCCTTCTGGAAGATCCTCCACCATTGGGTTTTGCGCGGCCTCGCCGGTGGTTACCTCTTCAATTCCCAAACCATCCTTAGTGGTTTTCATCATATCTAGGCTGTATTCTATCACTCGCAAATTTAGGGGCTAAACTATCACTCAGCTCTCACTACTCAATACTCTGTTCAAGCTCTTAATTCTCAAATGACCAAGTGTTGTTCATTGGCCAACCCTCTGTGTTTTATAGCACCTTATGAATTCAAAATCAATTGTTCCCCCCAATTTCAGGCCATTAATGGTTTCTTGGCAGTATATTTTCCCAAATCTTGCCCATAAATCGCATCTTAAATGCCCGTCGTCCGCTCCATTTGGCCTCAAGTTGAGTATCCCATCATGAATAATGACTTCAACAATAACTTTCTAGCCAACCCACACAGCAGCGCAACCCCCTGTGCGCAGTCGTGGACACTTTGATGCTTTGCTTCTGTGCGCTTCCCCAATATCGCGCGGATCTTGGGCAGAATAGTTTATAATCATGCACTCCCTTTCAACTACCTGGAGTGCTAAGACTGTTCTTCCTGCAGCTGGTCAAGAAGTCACACCACCCATGTGGGGCTCCATCTCGTCCTCCACCATGGTTTGCGGGGAATCCCTTCCTTCCATTGTTGTGGTTGGCATCACACACTCTACTATTTGCAATGCGCTACCCTGATCATGACGTTTGGCGATATGTGTTCTAAGCCAAGGCAACAGACTAACTAGTTCACAACAATAGTTCTCCCACTTGTCAGTATGATCATATGCACCTTGCCTTACCACCCTTAGTTTTTTGACAAGAAATGCTTCCTTTATTTCATTTTCCATCTTCTTAACCTCCACGTCCATCAAAGTGCTTTTCTCCCTTAGTCATACTTGGTCTTTCTCAGGTGTGCGAAGTCTAAGGTTTCCTTGTCAGATTTCTTCCTTAAGTCTTATGTGTTCTGTTTCTCGCGGCTGTGTGATTCCTTTGTTCTAGGCTTCATGAACTGTCGTATCTATGGGTGCTACTATGCACGGACTAGGCTTCACATGCTCCATAGGGATTACAACCCCTGCTTGATATCTCAACTTTGGAAGTGCTCGCGCGGTCAGGGTTTTGCACATGGTCCTATAAGCCCATAGAACCACTAGTACACGCAGGTTCCAGTCAGTGCATTTCACATGGTAGACCATGTTTAGCACTTTGCACATCTTGTCAAAGGCTTCTCCGTGTATAATCTTCGACGCACTTGGTCTTATCGTACTTCATCTTTCGCACCCTCGTCGTGCCCACTCTAGTTTGTCGTTCCTGTTTCCTATCGCGAGGACGGTGTGCATTTGTACAGATTGCATACCATACGCCCATACCCATATGAGGAGGTGGGCGCGTAGGTTGTATCGTCCATCATATCTAGCTTTCCTCTGCATTTGAGGCTTTCCAAACCGTATGAGCATCATCATTTTGCACCCACGCCAGTCCTCAAAATTTTGCTGGTGCGCACCCCACCACCTTGCAGGCGTAGTGCGTAGTGCCCATTTCAGCATGTCGAACCGTTGCTGTTTCGATACTTATTTTTCAAACTTGCTTAGGAAATCATCTACCGTGGTCAGTCCATCATACATAGGTAGATCTCTTGCCTCTGTTGCTACACAATGCAACTACCTTATCATCATGTTGCAATTGAGCGTGGTTACCTCATGTAACTGATTTTGCCATTTTTCTGTCTCCTCGTCGAGGTACAGGAGCTTTCGCGCTCCCACAAAATCTTGCCATCTGCAGTTGGATTCACTCAATCCTATTCCCGAGTGGCTATCTTGTAGATATAGTCTATATCATCGTCGCACACTGGCTCCATGTCACACGATCCTTCCGCAGGGTCTAAAGGTACCACTACGCGCAATGAATTTTTCTCAAAAATCATTTTACTCTTCTTTAGATTTATCACTCTATTCATATCAGTGGCCCAATCTATTCCCAGTAGCGTGAGATAAGGATTGTTATCATCAAAAATATCTATCACTTTGAAATATGCAAGAGCACTCGCACCCTCGATATCTACCATTATTCCCTGCAATCTTCCCATCGGTAGGATCTTCTGCTAGTTTTCCATTCACAGTTGAATAGGAGACCATTGCAATGTGGGCTTGCCCATGCGCTCCCATGTCTTCTTTGGTAGAATGTTCGCATCCGATCCTAAATCCAAAATCACTTGATCCATTTCATATTCCCTGATTTGCACAATCAATCTCATCTCCCTTCCTATTCGCGTTGTGTGCTTCCCAAGTTTCCAGACTACACTCGGTTCCCCTGATCCAGCACATCTAGTGATGAGTTCTTGTAGTCCCTTCAAGGCCTTGCTGTTGTGTAATAGTTTTAAGCATGTCTCCAGAAAGGTAGTAAACATTGATGGGTCCATCTCTAGTTCTAGTTTGTCCTTACTACCTAAAGTGGATGTCTCTGTAAAGCTCTTCTTAGCTTCCATGAATGTTTTCTACGCGTGCTCCAAAATGAACTCTGGTTCCTTTGTTGGAGCCTTGCTAACCCACACGCTCTCTTCTGGCTGCTTACCTTTATCATCTCCTGTTGTGATACCACTTCACAACACGATGTGTACATTCGGGTCCTCTTCGCGTGGCTCAGACCTCATCATTTGTAGGTTTTGAGTCAGTGGAGGCCGGAGTATTCCTTTATCGCATAACCTCGCTATCAGTGTAGGGCAGTCCTATGTCTCATGATTAAACTGGGTACAATATAAACATGATGTTCTCGTCGGATTTGTATAATCACGGGCATAATGCCCTGGCCCTCCACAATTGTAACAAATCAGCTGTCCGCGACCCCTTCCTGGTCCCATTCCACCTCGACCTCGGTCACGCCCCTAAAATCCAGTGCACGCCATTCCTGCATTTTGATCAAGGCTCGCGTTTTGGTTTGAACTCTATAGGCAAGAGTCCTATCCATCATTAGTTCATAACTTCTACAAGTGCATTCATCATGGCCTATTGATATGCAGAAATTACAGAAAAAATGCTCAGACGTCTACGTATACTTGTATAATAGATGACAATTATCTGTAGCATTCTTCCCTCCTTTTTGACAAATCACGCACCATAATGCAGGCATCGTGCTCAGTCCTGCTTGTGCCTCTGGTTTTAATGGCATCAACCCTCCTCCCGCTAGTGAGTTTGCGAAGATTGGACAATGGTCCTTGGCATATCCTTGGCCTTTGCATTTTATGCACCATACCTCCTCATGCTCTTCTGGGCGAGTTGTCCTGTCTTGTTTCAAACTCTACATTTCCAGACACAAATTTTTCAGTTGTGCATGGATTTGTTGGACTCCCAGGCCAGGATCTTGTATCGGGGTCTCATGCAATCTCATTGCAATCTCCAAAGGTTCGGCCTGGATGGATAACTTCTACTGTGACAACGCAGTCCTTAGATGCGGTGTTAGTGACGCTACAAACCATACACGGTGCTGTCCATCCGTCAAGGTCATGTTGGATTCACAAATCATACTCTTCAGTCTCTGATCCAGCTCCCAAGGGGTCTCACTTGGAAGCATCATGATTTCCTTAAACCCAATAATCGACTGTGTCTCTGATTTTTGCCTGCTAAATTCCTTGTTCAGCGCAGCCTAGATATCTGTGATCCTCGTGTTCGGATTTTCATTAGAATGCTTAAGGTACCATGATAGTGCACGATCCTGTAACACGCTTACCAGCGTTGCCTTCTTTATGTTGTCATGTATGACTCCTTGCACTTCCCATACAACCTTTACCATGAACCAGAATTGGTATAGATCTTCGTTCCCTACTCCTTTGCACACTGGTAACTTTATTATGCTCGCCATAAGGTGAAGATGGTGAAACGGGTGGTGGTGTAGGTGGAGGTGGTATGCGCGTAATTCGTTGCCTTATTAGACTGATCGCGCTTCTCGAAGAAACTTTCGTGAGCTCTTCCTTGCTTTCTCGTGGAGGTGAAATCAAGGGGCTATTTTCTATCTCTGTGCTACTTTCGTTTCTATAGAGCCTCCCACTTTGCATGACCCCAAACATCAATTTATTCGCATAACCCGCTTTTCACACAGTAGCATTTTAATCCAAGTGTTCAAAGATTTTATGTACTTACCTCGCAGTCCTTTGAGGAAGCATCATTCCACCTTGTTGTAGTTGATTGACATATCTACCACAAACTCAGTGATAAACCCTCCTATAATTCAATCAAGCCAATGTTCCATAGCGCACGCGATCTTATCTTCCAATGCTTCTAGTCTGCGCACCAACTTTGGAGTCCACACGATTGGTTTGTCGAGCCTACACCTTCCCTCGCTGTCTTATAGCTTCGCGATCCACTTGTACAATTGAAAGGGGAAGGATGCAAAGAAAGTTTCGTGGATTTCTGTATACACGTAGCGCTCTAACCATTGTTCCTTCGATACTTGCGAATTCCTATTTTCCCGCGTCGCGAACTCGTGAATCTTTTTGTCCAGCCACTTTTCAATATCTTTCTTTGTCAGATTCCAGTGACATGACATCAGACATCTCTTATGCAGATCCCGGTCCTAGCAATAGAACCATTTGTTGTCTTGTTGGGGCCTGACCTAGGTTCAGAGGTGATTTAGCCAAAAAAATCCCGATACTACTGGCCCTTTTGGCAACAGTCCACGGAGCGTGGACTGAGGTCTCACCTGAAGTAGTATGGGAGGGTCCTAGAACCAGGTTTCCGCACCCTGGAGATGTCTGATGAGTTCAAGTGGTCCGCAGTTTGACCCGACACGCATGTTGCTACGCGCACTCTCTTGTACGATGTAGCCTGAGATACTGCCTTTGTGCAACCCTACTCGGGGCTGAACATTGTTATTACCCTAGTCCTTACTAGTAATCCAATATTAGTTGATTAAATTAACTTAATTGTATGCTTTTAGTTATACTTAAAAATATTCACAATTCATACAAGTGCATGTGGTAAATAAACAATATAATTGCAATCTATATCCAACAGATAATAACCCAAGAACATATACATAGAATTAAGATAGAACTTCTCTTTATTATTCTCTCCCTTTGGTTACGGACTCGACTCCGCGCTGCGCACTCAGCTGCAGGGGTCCATGCACTCAGCTGCGAACTCTACTAGGCCTTTGCGCACTCAGCTGCAAAGCCTTTTCCTACTTTACGACACACTTAAACTCCCGCTCTTTTCTTCTACTTTGTTATCTATCTGATTCCATTTGATGTCTCTTTACAAATTAGGGCCTCGCTCTATTTATACAATCCCATGGTTTGCGGACCATGGGTAGTCCGACATTACATTTAAACTAGGGCGGATAGCCCTATGACTCTAACATACATTTCACGTCCACAATTTGTGGAGCTTTACAACAATATCAACTCAAAACTTGGGCTGTGAGCCCCAAAACCTGCCTTGGGGGGATTCCATGCCCAACATCTAGTAACAATTATCTCAAAGAGTATATTCCCTCTTAGAAATCACCTTCTATATTTTCTATTCTTCATGCAACATTATTTTCCTCTCATATAGTATAACGTGACTACCTTATCTTCTTTTTCTTCTAACTCCTCTACATTCTCTTGCAAGTAGCCATATTCTTTCTTCAATAACATCAACCAATTTCTTATCAACAACATCATTATTTTCACTATGATCTTGTTTTATGCTTTTCATTTAGATTTGTCTTTTACATTCTTCCACTATAGCCTTCTCCTCCTAGAGCTATAGTTAGCTATGATATGACTTGATATAGGTGAATATATCCTAGGTCTTGTAAGATTAGAGATCCTTCATAGTGGAGCCAAATAATTGGTGAAAGGTTGGGTAATATGGACTCTCAAAACAATTGTTAAAAAACAAAAATTTAGCTACAGAATGCAACCACTACAAAAGCCACACGTACACAAATTTATTTATTTATTTTGCACCGGAATTCATGAAATTGGTAGAATGTGATTATATGCACATATGCACCTAACCCATCCTTCAAGAATAATTTTTTCTTTTCTTTCATCATATAAACTCACACAACTCATCCTACAAATAAAATTATTCATTGGACAACAAAATTTACTAGTAACATATAGGTTATATGCCCATAATATGCTTCAATTGATAATTCTACACAATAAGTGAATAAAATTACACCATCGACACATGGAATTATAGTTTAAATACTTCACAAAACTTCTCTCTACACGACTCTCGTATCTAACAACATCTTCTTGTATGCTTGATACATTGACATAAAGATCACAAAACAATTGTTCATGTCAATGCACATTCATCACATCAACAACATGTAACACCACCATCTCCATACTATTACTGATACAAATATATTACAATCAGCTGCTAGCTTTGAGATGCTCATTAGTTTAGTAAGTTCTCCCATTCACTTGGAATCAACTCTTAAATAATAAAAAACTACTTTCATCATTACAAAACAAATTTGATTTCTAGGCCAAGGAATCCCATTTTCTTAGTCTCCCTTCTTTTATTTATGTGTATCTCACCCTATAAAATACTCAATCCCACTAACAATCATGTTGGATCTTTATTCTTCATACTACTAAGAGCTAGTGATCTCCTCAAATGTTTTATTTACCTTCTTCGAGCAAAACCATTCATCTTAATCTCTATTGTTCTTCTCACAAATATTTTGTAGCTACCGTTAATAGTGCTTCATGTTCATTGTCCTTTCATTTCAGAGCTCAAGATCAATTGCTCTTCCCTACTCCTATAGTGTACCCCTTCAGATTCCCTTCTATAATATAATAATAATTCCTTATTAACCATTTCAAATTTCTCACTCCCAATTTGAGAATATTGACTTCAAAGTTCCACAAATAAGAACAATTACTTGCAATCGATTGCTTGCGGTCCTAGTCCCCATAACTCACTTGTATAGTAAGTTGGGAATTTTGAAGCACAAATTTCTAACATTCACGTATTACTTCCACAACAAGCATTTTTCTTGTATGGAATATTATACTTCATATCGTTCTTAATGTCATCTATTGGTATGTTGTTATCCATGTGATCTTCTCTTTCCACTCCTTCACCTACCCACTAAGAATATAAAAATTGTGCTCTCTTGAACTCTATCTTTACTTGAATGAGTCTATATCATCTCTATTTGTAACCATTCATGTTTTCAAACTAACATATGCAAAGCGAATCGATGTTCATGCTTCTCTTCATCATTATTACTATAAAGTATAAATTGATATTGATTCCATGATCATTGGACTAGTTATGTGAGAGATAAATTTCTAATAACCCCATGGCGACTTCACTAGTGAATCTCTAATATAACATATATTCATGATATATTAAGAAATACCCCTAATTTAACAATATATTAGAAAATGCCTCATAATATCGTTCTGTTGAACCACCACATGGTTATTCATTCAATAAGGAAGAGGTTTGAAGATATAAATATCCATTTATAAACCTCACAAGTCAAAACTCTTCATTGCATAAATCTCTAATATCACGAACACTAAAAAACATATCTATCTATCATGGTTGTCTTCGTATTATATAGACAAGTATTAATGAGTGATAACCCATTCCAATTTGTTATCATGTAGATTTAAAGGCAGTATCTTTAAAATATATGTGAGGATTATGATTCTATGGCTTAGTCTTACCTAAAAGAATTCTTACCATCCTATAGGTGGTGTAAATGGATTTATTCTTTTTGTTATTTTATAAGGGTATATGGATTCTATGAAATAGTAATATAAAGAATGAGTTAGTATAACTAGAATGTTTTAAATTTTTATAGGGAACGTGAATTAATCCTCGATTTTAATATATAGTTTTTTCATTTACAATATATTTACATTTTGTTATTGAATTCAATATATAATTTTATCATTTGCAATATATTTGTTTGTATGGTTTTTAAAGAGAATTAAAAAAAACTCCATAACCTAATCTAGATCTACATGAACTTAATTTATTTAAAGGATATCTTTCCAAATATTCACATGAAACACTATATCAACTTGTTTTTTCTTAAACTTAAGAACGCTTTAATACTACCAATCGACAGGGATAGACTGCTTTGATTACGGGGCTAGGAGCTGATTTTGCTTAAATGAAATTCCATTGTCAAAAATAAATTCACAACATTGCTTTAATATATTCATTAGACGGCAGATGTTTAAAATACAAAATCTGTTATTCTAAGTAAATGCATGCAGAGCTCTTGTAAAAGATAGTGTGATTAAGTTTAAAACAGATCCAAAATAATATTACAAGGCATATCCCCAACATATATACTTGGCAATGCATTACGGTGTTTTTTAAGAATAATATTCATCTTAGTATGACACATTGAAACATTACAGTTTTATATTAATCTCCTATGGATGTGTCTAGGTTTCATGGTGGCCGTGGATGATGGTGGAAATTCTTTACAGGAGAGAATAACCGCCCTATGCGCTTGAAGAAGACCACATCACTTGCCCGAATTCCAACTTTTTCGTGCATTCCCATTCGCTCGACTCATCTTGTCTGTAATGGTTGAAGAGCCCGAGCAGTTCGCGTGGAGCTCTTCTCTTTGTTATCTGCCCACATTCAAGCTGCTGCATCAATACCAGAAGTTTCTGAAACAAGCCTTCTTGAAGTGCGTCCAGCGCTATAGAAGGGTTGTTCGAGTAATGGCAAATTACCCATAAAATATACACCGCAAATTCTGTTGCAAAGTCCGCAAGTCACTGAATTTTCTGAGCATGGTCAAGTGCAGTGGATCGGCCCTTGGGACCAACCCTTCTGTCAATTCGTCGGTGGGTTGCATTTTTTCCCGGTATAGAGGGTCTGCAGCTGCCAATTCTTGAAGAATCAAAATTGCATTCGTTTTTCCCTTTGGATTTCCCTATACAAGAATCTGCATCATGAAAAGAAAATCCTCAGAAGAACTAGTAATCATTACGAGCGTTCCCAAGGCTTCTTCGCATGTCCATAGATTCTTTCGATATCTGGTTTACTTTGACCGGAAAACAGGGATGCTGCCATGTTGGTGGAGGAAATGGGTTCTCTACTTGTATATTTTTTCTGGGCCAAAGCAGCTTTAAGTTTCTGCAACTTAAACTTCCTTGACTTCTGCCCGGTCCTGCATGAATTTATCTCTGCAACAATGGTGTCCACTGGCTGAGCGGAATCGGACATTCCCTTCACAGATACAGTCGCACAGTTGCCCCACTGCACGAATGCGGATTATCACCGAAGCATTTGGAGTTTTCACCGCTGAATATGCTCATTATCATCAATGGATATGGGCGTCAATCGGTGATATGCGCATTATCACCTATATGCGCGTTAATAGGTGATATGGTCTGGAGTTAACATGTGATATGCGCATTATTATCAATGGATATCGGCGTTATCACTGGATACGCGAGTTATCAGCGGATATGGAATTGCGGGATATGCGCGTTATCCGTAGTCACGTGAATTATCACCGGATACGCGAGCTTTTAATGGATATGCGAGCCATCACCAATGGATACGCGAGATATCATACAATACGCTAGTTATCACCGACTCAATGATTCGATACGCTGATTATCACCGCAGAATATGCAAGTTGTTACGCTAATATGCGAGTGGCCTTTCCCGTTTATGAGAGTGTTTTCAAACGGATTTTGGAGTAATCACGGCCAAATATGCCGGTTTTCTACGGTTTTGCGAGCTAAAATGACCGTTACACGACTTATCAGTAAGCAATATGCGACTTATCGCAGGATACGGGCATTATCACTGGATATGCGAGTTATCATTTGATACGCGGTTTATCACCGTAGGATATGCGACTTATCAACAGATACGCGGGTTATCACTGTAGGATATGCGCGCGTTACGTGGATTATCACCGCAGCTCCGAGTTATCTCAGCAACGCAGGGACGTGTTCGGTGACGGGGAATTTAACGTTGTTGCGTGAAGAATACTGTAAGCTCAGCCGCGCCTGAATGCTGCGACGATGATGCCGGTGGACAAAACAACAGGATCGTGCATCAGATCGCGGAATATCGCGCATCTGATCGGATCAAGCTACCATACCAAAGTCTGGTTTTTCCTTCCTTTTTTATTTCTGCATTTCCGGAAACTGCAGTCGAAATAAAAATGGCGTTCTGTGCGTTAAGCCTAGCAATGTGAGTCCGTGTTGAGCTTGGCTGCGAGCAAATGGATGGGACGAATAATTATATAGGATTGAAAAAGGAAATAGGGTTAAGAAATTGTAGGTATGAAAACATGTGTGGAAATAGCATCAGCTCACCGATTTCAATTAAAAAAAAATAAAAAATCTTGTGTCCGGATGTTAGGGGTGGTGTTTGTGCAGAAACTGGGAGCGTTTATTGCTAGATTTTCGGGGTAAAGTTTGTGGAGAAACTGGGAGTGTTTACTGTTAGATTTTATAGAAAATGATAAAAATTAGATAAAAAACAATTTGTCTCATAAATTGGTGAAACATTTATGTGAAACAGTGATTTATGTTGCGAGGAACGTTGTAAAATCTCATAATTTCGTGGTTCCAACTTCCACGTTATTTCCGTCGAGTCTGTTTGGTATGATGCTTCTGGAACAACGTATACGGTAAAGTTCAAATTTTATGACCCAACTTATATTTCTCCGTGTTGATTATTTTACGATTCGCCTTTTCCGACATTATTATTAATTAATTTATATTGTTTTGAGGATAATTTATTATTTTGATTAGTTTATATTATATTTACATTATTAATTAATTATTAATTTATTAGTTTCAAGTTGTGGTCGTGTCTTTGACATTCTAAAATATCTGCTTAGTCCTTGGCTTTTAGCCTGCAGGGTGGAGGGAACTTAAATCAATATTCTTTAAATATATTAAATTTAATTTAACAATGTATTTTAATATTAATTATTAATTTATCAATGTTTTCTAATATATTAATTTAATTTTAGGTTTATAATTGCATTTTATTCTCTACTAATGGTTTTGTCTCGTTTTACATTTATCATAGACAGGCCATTAGATAACCCTTTTCAAATATTTAATTAAAAATTACATTGTATGATTTAAATATTAACAAGAGAAAATAATTTAATTTTTAAAATTTTTAATTTAATTTTTTATGCATTTGATTCCCTATGATTTTATTACGTATTAATTTCAAGTTCGTACTTTGGGTTTTAAATTCAATTGGGTACGAAGTGATTTCATATTAGTATTTGACTCTCCGGTTTTAAATTCAAGTGAGTACGAAGCGATTTCCGCTCGGTTCAAATCGTTTGTTTCCCATATTACAGGAATGGTCTTAAAAGTATTAGAGGATTGTCAACTTGTGAATATTGTGAGGATTCTTAAATTTATTGTTAAAAAGGTGAACTCTATTATGACAAACATTTTTTTGGTGAAGATTTGATGTCACAGTCAAAATGAACTTGAGAAAATGGTCTGAGTTAACTAAACCCAAAGCATTGGGTGGATAGCGACTATTAGAACAACAGTAATTCGGTACGGCATTGCTCATCAAATCAAATAATTTTGGAGAGCTATTTCTGGCAGGGGCATATGGCAAGGTATAGCACACTCGAAGTACTTGCAGAATCTACAGAATACATGGACATTCAGAAAGGAGGAATCGATTATCTGGAGAGGCTTCATGAAAATCATCTCTTCTTCGAGATCGAGATTGGTATGGTAATTTGGCAACGGGGAAAAGATTTTGATTCGCACACTTAATATAAAAGGGCTGGCATAAAAGGGCTGGCAGGGACGCAGATATTGGAGGAGCATATGCTGAACTCAATCACCAGAAGAGGTATTTTCTTTTTATATCAAGTTATTGAAGGAATACAACACGGCTGTCCCATTTGGAAGTTGGCGAGACTCTAGATTCATAAATGATTGGGTTAAAATTAAGTAATAGCTGCCAAAGTGGGGAATTCAGGTCAACCTCACCATTTACCTGGTCTCGCATCTTGTGTCACAAAATTCAGAATATTTGAAATATTTAAACTAAATATTGTAAATATGATACCTCATAACTCCATAACTAAATAGGCTGACATTGGGATGACTCTCCATATTAAAAAACCCATATTTTTATAGAGTTATGGAGTGTCATCTTCTCATAAGAAAAACACCCCATAATTAGGATAAGCAAAACCTTAGAAATCTAATGTAACAAATTCATAGTTTATATTCCATATCCATCTTTATAAATATTTTTTTTATCAAATTTTTGTAATTTACTGAAGGTATAAGATTGTTTCCAAGAAAGCGATGCAACTTGAGAATCAAATCTTCCTCATCAGGTTGAAAGATTTTGCAATTCCTCATCGGGTTGAAAGTTCCTGAATTTCACATCGGGTTGAAGATAATTCATCTCACACAATCTGCACCTCTTCCCTCTTCTAAGCAGAGGTGTTCTCGGGCAATAATGGGAGAACTAAATGAGGTAGACAGTAGGATATGAAATTTTATAATGATAGAAGTTATTAAAAAGATACCAGATGAGTTCACGGGATTAACTCTTTACAATAATCCACAGAATATGTCATATATATGTCATGGGAATATGTAAAGGGAAAGCCAACAAGAGAAAATATCAATACATTAGAGGAAGGCATAGTTTCTTTGTATATGCCTCATTGAAATAAATAATTGATTGTTTTTTCTTTTGTGTAAATAATTTTTCATGTGGGCAAGGATAAGATATTGTTTAGGGTTAAGTCTATGTAACAAAGTTAGAAACCATTACAATAATATACTCAATATGAATTCAACATGTCACTTACAAGAATTGAAATTGAGCAGAATGCATAACAATCATTCCTCCCAACTATCCAAAAAAAATCAATTGAAAATATCTTATAAAAATTATATATATATATATATTTGATGTTATCTAGATTTTATAAAACTTGATTGAGTTTGGATATTCTTTGTAACACTGAAACCTTATACTTTATTTCCATTCTCAACTTTTCTATATTCTCTATATAAAATTTAAACTAAATAAAAATTAATCTCCACATAAACCAATTAATTTATATCAAATTAATACACATACACGCACCAACTAATTTCTATCTAATTAATACACATAGACACGGGCTTTTAACTGATAAGAATTCCATTGAATAAAAAAAAATCTTGAATTTTTCCATAATGTGAAATATAATTTTGTTATTTGCAAATAAGTGGTCTCAAGTTGGTTACTTCTAAGAATTTATCTTTTTGGAATGTCATTCAAAATGCAAATTTTAAGTTTGGTTTTAGTGACTCAAGTTTACTTTTTAAAGTTATTGGGATGTGATGTTGGAAAGTGTCTTATCTTTAATAGATATGTAATAATTGCATAACTCAACTTTACTTTCCCACCATAATTGTTGGGATGTGATGTTGCAGCGTGTTTTTTCCATCATAGTTGTTGGGATGTGATGTTGCAGTGTGTTTTTTCCATCATAGTTGTTGGGATGTGATGTTGCAGTGTGCCTTATTGTTTTTTTTTTCTCGCTAAAAAACTAATCTATTATTTACAGTAACAGTCAAAACATTACAATCATATAGTGTCTTCGCCTGAGGCCAAGCCTTGGCATTCTGCACTGAGAAGGATCCTCATAAGAGTAGCCCTCGCAGGGGCACCATACTTGAACACAACATCCCACATCTGAACAAAAACATCCCACGTAGGGGTACTGTGTCTCTAAAAAAGGAGCAACCAGTTCAAACTGGATAACCCTCGCAGGGGCAGCAGACTACCAACAGCATTATCCCACGCAGGGGCAGCAAAAAACATGACAAGAAAAAGCATTGGGACTACATGACATAAACCGAAAGCCGAAGCAAAACATGAGGGTTGCTGGAGTGGGTGATGCTGAGCGGAGGGCCAGCTACTCCTCCGGCTTCTCTTCGACCACCGGGCACCATCCAAATCTTTCGAATTCCTCTGCAGCAGGGTGGGGACCCAAGTTGACGTCGTCCCCCTTGGAAGTTGACGCTTCCTGAGGCTGGGGAGGGTTTGGGGCCTGTTTTGCAACCATCCCTGGCATTGCTGTGACAAATTATGAACCCTCGTCCTGGTGCATCCTTTTGCCACGGAGCTCCTCACTTTCGGCTGGCGCTTCCTCCAGGAAAAGTACCGACACATGAGCATTGATACGGGGTCTGTCCATCGAGCTACTGAAGGTAAAAATGGCCGAACCAAAGGCCGGCGAAGGAGATGAAGGGTCCGGGCTGCAAGAGTCCACGAATTGGTTGGCTTGGATAGGAGTGGCTTCAGAAATACGATGGCAACGACATCGACAACAATGGGAGTGAGGTTCCGTAGCAGGAGGCCGAGAGGAATCTCCATGTACAGAGCCTCGACGGCTAAGCAAGCGCTGTCGAGGCCTGACCATTTTTGCAGAAGAGCCGAGGGTAAGGAGCAGTGCGGGATAGGGAGGCAGAATTGATACAGAGGCAAGCGGGTGGCTCTTGAAAGACTCCAATTCGCAACCCCCTCGCCCTTCAGACCTACATACAGCAAACAGAGGGATGGCAGGTATAGTCTCCCGGAGAGCTGAAGACTAGGCAGGAGCCGGAGTAACAAAGACCAGGCGGGAGCAGGAACAACAAAGAGCATGAACCAGCTTAAGCTGAGCCCCCCCATCACCTTTTTTAACCACTGCATCGTGACCTCGATCCTCGACCGCCATAACTGCTCGTTGCAGTCGAGCCAACAGCTTGAACAGAGCATTGAATGAATTCCTGCGTTAAACACTGCCATATATTCCTTGGCGGCGATCGGGCATTGAATGCCAGCATTACACCTGAGGCAGCACATGACCAGCATGTGGCTCCTCATTACCTTCCGTCGTGTCACCCGCATCCGGGACAGTGTGCCTTATTGTTGTTAGATACTGTGAAAAATAATATATTCATGGTAATTGAGAATTAAGATGAATTATAAAACAATACAATATTAAAAAATTTAAGTGAGGATAGAAACCTATGATAATAATATCACCCACTATTTATAACTATCTGACACAACTTTTTTCAAATATCCTTTGGCCTCAATCATTGTCTTCAAAAAATGACATTTGACAGTTCTGTTTTAGTTTATTATCATACTTGACATACACACATTACCAGAGCGCACCACACAAATCAGAAAATCGAGCGATAATTTATATAAGGTTATACCTTAAATGTTCCTACTATTTGGGAAGGTTCGTTATAAGGTAATATAATTTAAACCCCCAAAAAAAGTGGGTAAGTTTGATTATTGAATATTGGAAGTAAATTTAGAATTTAGTTGGCCCATATAGGAAAATTTCTAAACAGATTTTATGATTATAACATGTATCTAACCTAATTGCCTCTAACTTGGACAATAAAATTGATGTTAAATTCATCTTCATATGCAAGAAAACACCCAACCCATCCTTTACTAAAGTAAACAAAAGAGTCTATAGAAGACAATTTGTAATGTTAAAATTTCTTTATATAAAGATGTACTTGATGATCCAATTGCTTGGGATGATCATCCTTCTGCTTTCTTCCATTAACATCAATGATTATGCCTGACTGGTCTTAGTTATTCGCTCATATCAATCAATGGATAAAAGAGAAAGAGAGAGTTGCACTGCTTCTTAACTCCATTGTGTATAACTTTGAAGGGTCATGATAACAGAGTAAGGTGGATTTTCATAAACATAAGGTAAAGGCGCCTGTATCCTCCCAACGCTAACACGACAACTCTTATTCATTGAAAACAAGGAGGAAAAAGGCTCAATGTGATGGGCCAGTGCTCAATACAGATGCTCTCCCACAACCTCTCAACCTCTACAACACGCTTCCACCGCTTGTTGACACACGCCACTATGGCCATCATCGTTGTATTAAAAGCACAACATTACATCCATTTTCATGGACTTGCATCTAGTTTTTTACATCAAATAGTTAGGATTGGAAATTGATGGGCTCCATTTAATGCAACGATCTTCATATCTGAATTAGGATATCGTAAAATTCCTAAAGATTTTCGGGAATTTCAAGGCATGAGTAACGATAGAGGAGAGAATCAATTAACAATAGAGGAGAGAATCGAGAATGGTAGACAATGAAGATATGGAGTGCCATTCAGTGCTAGCCTAGTTTTATATATATATATTATATATATAATATATTATATATATTATATATATATATATATATAATATATATATATTATATATATATCTATATTATTATATATATATATCTATATATATAATTTGAAACTTCTGCCTCTTTTATATGCTTGTCATTTTGACAATTTTTTTAATAATTAGGAATTTAGCAATGACGTCTTTATTTTGCAATAAACTATATTTTACGGCTAAAAATGAAAAAAAAGGGTAAATGAGCGTCAATTTTAAAGCTTATTCGCAAGTCTGAGTTCAATGGGTAAATAAGAATTCCTCAAACCTCAAAGTCCTCCTAAAGGAAAAACACAGGAGCAAAGTGGTATGTTTCTTAAGGCATTTTCTTGAGTAGTCTACCCAGGTAGAAGAGTTTCCTAGGAATGTCCGTCAGCCAAAAAAATTTCTGACTTCAGCCACCAGTAATCGCAACATCAAAAATCTTATTTCGCCACACCGATCAAGTTCCATATGGAAGAATAAAGGAATTCACCTCAAATTCGATGTGTCATTTATCTCCATCTGCTGACTGCTTATTAATGGAGTGGGTGGGTGAATTATTGTGAGTTAATGAAGGACAAAATAATTCCTGTGTAGCTTCGACTTGCAAACCATTGTAATTGCTTCCAAACCAATTTTCCATTCTCCATTCTCCCTACAGGTGGAGCTTACTGAACTATTCTCCAAACCGATTCTCCATTCTCCATTTTCCATTTTCCCTGCAAGTTGAGATTACTGAACTATAATCATAGAACTATAATCCTGGATACAATAGAATGACATTAGGTCGAAGAAGAGAATTTCTTAGACTATTTCCACAAGAATTGGGTTACTGAAGATAAGATTTGTAAGTAAACAAAATTTTCGTATTATATGCATTTTTGTATTCTATAAAGGTGATATATTGATACAAACATAGTTTTATTTGCAATTAGGGATGTGGGTGAAAGGTTGTTAGGAGTTTCCTCATGCAAATCAAGAGACCAATAATGTTTTTGATTCATACTATTGTTACTTAAAAACAACATTTCTATCCAATAGAAGAAAAAATGTTCACGCAGAATGGATTGGTTGTTGCATATGCTACTAATAACCATTGAACCTTTTTATCAGTTCAAGGTAATCTTAAAAGAATAAGGATTTCTAAAAAAGTATAAGAGAGAAAAGAAATTTGATTCATCAGTAGAAAGAGCAAGAAAAGATATGGATACTTGTTGTTGTCCACATGAGAGCATAACCTATGCTTACTAGGTGAGAAGTCGGACAGATCAAGGTAAAAAATACCTTGTCACTTGGTATTGCATGGATTTTAGAATGTGTGAATATCCATCGTTTATTCGTGGAAACATTTGCAAGCATACCATAAAGCTTAATTGGTTGTATTTCCATTCAGATAATCCAAATCCATTGTTTCATCAACATGCATAGGATAACATATCCAATGACCCTCCTGAGATCAATATAGAGCCCCAAAACCATAATGTAGATGTTGATGCTACTCTTATGGCCACAAATATTGTTAATGTAGATGATGAGGCACTTCATTTGGCAAGGAAGGGTTTTTTTTGTCCATGTACATCTAATTTTAGATAACCCTCCTACTACTTTAACGAAGACAAAGTAGTTGAATGGCCTAGTTAAAAAAATGTTGTATGAAGCCAATAGTTTGTACATTATGGATTTTGACTTCACACATGGGTTGAGTTCTCTTGATTCATCTTTGAAGAGGAAAAAGATTTTCCTTAGTCCTACAAAGAAAAGAATAAGTAACAGAAAAAACAACAGAAAAACAATGGTTTGGAAGTTGATTTAAATCTTGATCCATCAAAATATGAACCATTTGAGTTTCAATACCTCAATAAGTGAGGACGTCGTCGATCAAATAATTCCTTATCTACGATTCCAGGTTAGTTTCATGTGTTGAATTGAGTCATGGTTTTAGATTTGTGTATTTAGTCATCACCATTCTTTAATATGTGGTACGTTTATTTTTATAGCAATGCTACAATCCATAACAATGGCGATAAACCAAAACCAAAGGGAGATGCAAGACCATCCAACCTTACCTGCCATGCTAGGTACATTTGACACTTTGTTTCATTGTGTGTACACATATACCTTGATGCTCTAGCAAATTTCATTGTGCTAACATATGAAACTTTGCTAGGTAACTATAGAACAAGTGGAAAAACATCATCTTCTACCATGACTGATCATCCATGGAAGGGCTTCAATTCTAGTTGGAATCAATGAGCTATAAATAAACAATAGGTAAGTACTTTCCAGAGAGTGTATGCATGTATTTTTCAAAGTGATGGTCCAATTAAATACATATTAACTTGGATAGGGTTATTTCATTTATTTTGTTTGAGTGGTAAAATATTCTTAATATTCCTTATTTTTCCATGTGCAATTTTCATGAGCCTCACATTGCTTGAGTTGGTAATGGATATGAAAAGACCGTCCTTGCTAAACTAATTCATTTGTTTTAGGATTGTTGCAACATGATTTTGCATCCCTATTTATCCTAAGTATATTGTTAGACAACCCTTTACAAGGCCCATGTGACCCCTAGCCCAATTTGGAAATAAAGGAGCTAGTCCTCCCCTTTCAACCACCAAAAAAAGTCATGAAAATCAATCTTTTATTCTATTTTGCAGTATGAAAATTAACAACAGAAAACACTTCTATTCATATTGCTCATTGAGTCTAATAAACCCTTAATTTTCTATCTTGAATTAAACTTATTATTTTTTATGCAAACCTTTGATTTCTAGCACCACATTTGAGCCTCGATTTTCTAATTATTCTAAGAAACCATTGATGTTTTGTACTCCTTAAGTGGGATAAATTTTTTAAATACAAATATGAAATTTCACTTGCTAAAACCAAGCCCTAAACCTATTTTTTCTTAATTCATTTGATCACTCCTTTCACTCATACCTTGTTGGACTTATATTGCCTTAGAGTTTGCCCCCTTGATCTAAGGGAAAGTTTGCCTAAAGAGAGAGATAAGGCTTACCAAGATGTGGTTCAACAATTAGGTGGGGAGATTTGGTCCCACATATTTTGTGGTCCAATCCCAAGTAAGACCATGTATGTCTGAAAATTGCTCCAAACATGATTTCTTCAATTACAAAAAAAAATGTCATTTAAATTATATACATGATTGTACCCTAAATAAGACAACATCTACATACTTTCTAGGATTACTGGGGTTATTACAACCCCTCCCCCTTAAGGGGAACATTGTCCTCGGTGTTCTATAACTATATATGATAAAAGAAAACATGAAATGAATTGATCATATTGTTAGAGTGCTTGTGGTTCTATGAATATTTATAATTCCATCCCATTTTCTTTATTTAACAAATAAATATGGTTGGGCTTCTTGCATTCGCTCAATCATTTCCCATATAACTTATTTGGGCCCAAAGCATTTCCACGGTAATTTGACTTGCCCTATTGATCAGTTCCTGAGAATGAGCTCACTCTTCTCTAGGATGTTATAGCCTCAGGTTGCATTCTGGAACATACATCTAGAATCCCTACCCTAAGTATTGGGACATGTTTCATAAGCAAGGGGGTGACAATTGCCTAGGTGGAAGTTGTCAATGATTTGGAGGAAAATCATGAAACTTATCCCTATGCCTATACTAAGGTATTCGACATAAAACTCACTATAGATCAAGGTTACCAAGTGACAAACACGTCTTGAATCCCGTGACATGTATTATGTTGTACAATTAGCCACTATGGTTGAGATTGTAACCATGAACAAGTTGTATGTTTAGACCCTGAGGTACACTTGAACACCATGGCCATCCCATATGATGCACATACACAATATGGATGGTTTATATGACACATGGGACAATATTGTCTTCAGGAAATAGTAGGCATGAAGCAAGGCCTTAAGTTTCCTTAACATTGGGCCACTAGATTTCAGACCATGGTATTTGGTACTTGAAGGATTTTAGAATAACACCCCACTTGATGTATCCATTGTAATTCAAGAATAAAGCCCAATACATCTAGAATAGCGTGGTCCATGCATGAAGTGACATACCATTGGAGGCCTATTAAGACTTTGACTCTACCTAGTACATGCCTTACTCCTTTGGCATTGACCTTGGGTTATGATAACTCAGTTACAGGTGTTTTTTTTTTGGTAGACTCAACTTTCATGTATATTAGTTATTTTATACATGCACCTACTCTCTTTAATGGATGCTCACTCAAATGTGAAGAGCGAAGGGGCCCATGGTTGTATGTACTTGTGTAGTCTTTGATTATGCTCAAATAGGAGAGTCCTACCTTCAAAATCCTAGGTTTCACCTTAAAATGAGATACCTTATTCCAACAAGAATTTTAATATGAAGACTATGTGCACTTGTGTCATCCCTGACCGTGCCAAATGAAAGAATTTGTTGCCATTAATAGTCCAAGTTTCACACTTAAAATAATTCGATGCAATTTCTAGTTGAGGAAATATACAGATAAGATGTTTATCAACCATTACACTCTCCAGTCACTACCAAGCCATTTAATATCATGAAGCCCACATCAGTTTAACCCTATGAATGGGCAAGATAAATTATTTAATGATGGTATTATTATCATTAACATGTTAACTTTGATGGATAATAGTCTTAGCTTGTCAGTTAATTAAATACAAACTAAGAAAATCTAATGGGAGCAACCTCATAGTGACAAAAAGGGTGTACACTAGTCTTGCATCCTATTAACTCACTATAGCTAAGGTAAGCTTGATAAATGTTCAAACCACTTTATGTTTACTTATCCCCTAGGTTGGGTGTCTTTTCTCTTTGAATTTCTAAGAAGGTGGGACTGTTTGGAAGTGAAATATTGATCGCTTTCTATTGTTGTTTTGTGATCTAAAATTCACTCTTGAGTGATCTCAATTAATTAATTAATTATTGAAGGTATTACAGACTCATGTACTAGTGTGTGTCTATGTTATCTTAGGCAACGGATCGATCAGATTGCAAAATACATAGACACTGGAAAATGAAAAATAGTAAGAGAAACACAATAAGAAAATACAAGAACACAACAAATTCATAAGGAGTTCACCCAATCCTCCTGGGTTACGTCTCCGGTCCAACTTTCAGTGGTGGCCTTTTCTTATTATTTCTTTAAAGCATAGCTTTTACAATGAGGAGCTCAATTTGAGTCTCCTAAAATAGATGATGCTTAGTAGGGTGGTTCTTGGATTCCCCAAGCCACTAGAGTGCACAGACCCTTCCTTACTAAGTCTCAACCTCAACTGGTCTTGAATGGGATAAGTCCAATTTGGTACCCAGCTCCCGACAGATATCCTCTCAGGGATTGCTTGAACCTCTCAAGCCTTTTGTCTGCTTGATGCTACCTTACTCTGCAGGTTAGCTCGGCTCTTTGTTTTCTACTTCTTGATTATTCTCTGTTCTGTCTCTATATCTCACTGTCTCCTTCTTTCTTACAGTGCTCGCTTTCTTGTTTTTGTTCTCTGTCTATTCATGGCTTAAGCCAATTTGTCTCATGACTGTTCGCTTCATCTTCCGCCCCTTCAGATCACCTGCTGTTGTTCACTTGGATTTCCCTACCTCCGCATCATCGCCACTGTGTAATGTCTCATAGGGAAGTGGCCACTTGTCCTCTCACAAACTGTGCCAACTCTTCCTCAAACAGTTCAGTATTTCGGTTACGCTATGTAATGATTCATCCACCAACTCAACAGTCAAATCAGACTTCAAACTTTTATACGCCACAACTTAATTCTCCCTCCAGATCCGGTCATTCATCGGGCGCAATCTCCGTCGTCAGATCTAGAGCCCCCAGATCCTATGGTGTTCACTCTTATCGCGCAGTTGACTTGTTCAACCATAAGCCCACGATGAGAGGTAGTTTTCTCTCTCATCCGCTGGACACGAATAGTGCAATGTGTGGAATTGCTCGTTCTCCTGCCAAATCCGCTTACTACCCAACATGCCTCCGATATTCCGTCGGTTTTGGAGCGCAGGGCCTGCCTTTTGTTTTAGCACTTTTCCTACTGTTTCCCAGCTTCCCTTGTGACCGAGCACTTGGGCCTTTTCCTTCTCGAGGGGTTTTGCCTAGCGATTAGTGCTTAGCGCTAATCGCGCATCAGAAACGACCTCTATTTTTAGATCCAGACTTCCTAACTGCTAGTTTGCATCCTGCGTGGTCTCCATGGGCCTCGGTCAGCACGCTTTGATTGAGGTCCTCGTCGTTCCTTGCTGGCTACAATCTTCCACTATCCAGAGGTCTTCCTGATAGCTCTTTGTTCACAAGTTTTTTGAAGTCTGTCCTGATTTGATACAGTCATAGAACTTTGAGAATTTTAATGGATCCAATTCGGATCACGGCCTTCCCACTGAAAGAGATTTTGGACCACCAAAATTTGGTTTTCAAGCATTGACTAAGTGAGGGTACAATTGTCTCACTTTTCCAATATCTATCCACTTTGCACTGTTCGGCTTTGAACCCTTAAGCCCAACTTTGACGTACTCAACATCTCTCGTGCGCGTCATCCTCACCTTCCTGTCTAGAACTATGTCTTCCTACAATTCATTAAGATATTAAGGTAACAGGTCATCAACAGAAGGCAATTGACTCTGCTCTTCGGGAACTTCAATTAGTGAAGGTTCAAACAATCTCAAGTAATCTGCATTTACGACTGAGTAGATGTGCACGTAAGCTAGTAGGTCAAGGCGAAAATCATTCTCACCAATCTTCTCAAGTATCTTGAAGGGTCCATACATGATAGGCTTTAGCTTTTTACCTTCACCTTGCATCATGTCCTTACTGATATACAGCCAGACTTGGTCACCAACTTGGAAACTATGCTCCATCTGATGCTTGTCATGCCTTGCCTTGTATTTGGCTTGGCTCTTTTCCCACTGTTCCTGTACTTCCTGGTGGATCTCTTGGATCTGTTCAATGAACCTAGTTGCTCTGTCCACATCACTGTGTCCCTCAACTGTGGTGTCTTTACCAAAGACAAAATCCAAAGGAGATCTTGGTGTGAAACCAAAACAGGTCTCAAAAGGAGATCTCTGTGTAGAAGAATGTTTTTCTCTGTTGTAAGCATGTTGCACATAGCATAAATGTTCATCCCAAAGCTTAGGATGCTTGCTGCAATATCCCCTAAGTAACTGGATCACTATCCTGTTAACTACTTCTATTTCGCCATCAGTTTGTGGATGAAAAGCTATGATTTTCTTCAGTTTGGTGTCCATCAGTTCCCATAGGCTTGAACAAAACTTCCCCACAAATCGGGTATCTCAATAAGATACAATGGAAGTGGGTAATCCAAAATGAACCCATACATGTTGAAAGAACAGTTCTGCAGTTTGTTCAGTTGTAATATGCTTATTACAAGTTATCAAAATACACATTTTATTGAACCTATCCACAACAACATATAGATAATCACGACCTTTCCTAGATTTAGGCAGTCCTCCATCAAAATCCATGGAAACACTTTCCCAAGGGTGAGAAGGAACTAGTAATGGAGTGTGCAAGCCTAGTTTTCTATTGTTGGGCTTGCTTTTTACACACATAGTACACCCTCTTACATATCTAGAAACCGTCTTTCATTTTTGGCCAATAACAAAATCTTTGCAGCTGTGTAACTATTTTACTTACCCCAAAGTGACCTGATATTAGAGAAGTGTGTGCTTATCGAATTATATTTACTCTTTCAGTTTGTGGGATGCATAACTTCCCACAATGATATAAGAGTCGGTCCTTTACATGATAATCCAATTCTTCTACTTGTTTGCCTTGACTTAAAGTTGCATATACATCTTTAAAGTCTATATCTTGAGCATATTGTCCAATGTAACTCTCATGTAACACATAATTATGCTTAAGTATATATAGATGCATTTATAATGGGTCTAGATAACATATCTGCACCTTTGTTGCGTATGCTCTTTTTGATATTCTGATGACTAATATGAAACTGTTGTAGAAAACCCATCCATCTATAGTGTCTTGATTGCTGCTCAACTTAGTTTGGGAGTGTAGATATTGAAGTGGTTGATGATCAGTATGTATTACTGTCTCTTTTCCCATTAAGTAATGTTTCCACTTTTTCACACTTTGTACTAATGCGTATAATTCTTTATCATATGTAGGATAGTTAACTACTGTAGAATTAAATGTCTCAGAATGATAACAAATGGGTTTACCATGCTGTGTCAACATTACTCCGATGGCATAGTCACTGGCATCCGTTTGGACTCAAATGGTCTTTGAAGATCAGGCAGTGCTAGTACAGGTGCTGTACTAATCTTTTCTTTCAAGGTGTCGAAGGCTTTCTACTGTTTTCCTCCCCACTGAAACACCTTGCTCAATCCTGTTAAAGCATGTAAGGGAGCTGCAATTAAGGAAAAGTTAGAAATGAAATTCCTCCAATATTGTGCCGCTCCTAAGAAGCTTCTAACTTTTGTAGCAGATTTGGGTTTAGGCCAGTTCACAATGACTGCCACCTTAGAGGGATCTATCTTCAATTCTACCCCCTACTATATGACCCAAACAATTAAAAGATGTTTTGCCAAATTCACAACTTGAGAGTTTAACATAAATTTTTTCCCTTTTTAAAAACATCTAATGTCTGCTTAACATGCTTTAAGTGTTCTTTCCATGTTTTCCTAAATATCAAAATGTCATCCAGGTACACAATAACAAAATCATCAAGAAAAGGTCTAAGTACATCATTCATTAATCTCATGAAAGTAGCAAGAGCATTAGTTAAGCCAAAAGGCATAACCAGCCATTCATACAATCCCTACTTTGTTTGAAAGTAGTCTTCCATGCATCTTGTTCTACAACTCTGACCTGATGGTATCCACTATGCAAGTCTAGCTTGGAAAAATAAACAGCTTCTTTCAATTGACCTAAGAGATCATCTATGCGAGGAAGGGGATAACGATATTTTATTGTTATCTTATTCAGTGCTCGGTAATCAATGCACATTCTCCACAAGCCATCTTTCTTTCTCACCAAAACAATTGGTGACCCACATGGTGATGTGTTAGGTTTGATGAACCCCTTCTCAAGCAACTCCTGAACCTGCTTCTTGATTTCTGCGTTCTCTAAAGCGGACAACCTGTACATTCCAATGTTAGGAAATGGAGCATCTTGTTGCAAAATAATATCCTGCACTATTTCCTTTTTGGGTGGCAGACCTTTAGGTTCTTGAAACAAGATATCATACTCTGAAACAACCTTTTCTAAATCAGCTTGTTGTTTAGCATTACAACCC
>APFE031202884.1:0-12225 GCA_000404065.3 Pinus taeda | reverse complement strand
AGAGTAGGTTGCACTCTCTTCCGGTAAAGTCTATTGTTGTCATGGTTATGGATTTCATGCATGGGGTCATGGTGTACAATTGATATGGTCATGCATGATGTTGCTATATTGATATGATTATGATTATACATTTATCACGCTAATGTGGAATCAAAGATATGTCATAATAAAATTGAGCACCTACCTTAGATCAACTCTCGTATCATAGTCACTCTGATATTTCAGATGACATAAGTATCCCCTGAACTTCAATGAGCTATGGATTTTATTCTGGTATTTATTTGGTTATCTAACATGGTACACTTTCCAGAATAAGAGAACCAAATATAATGAGAACAATGGTAGAATATAGATTAGTTGGGCAGTAAGGAGGAGAGAATTGACCTGGTATAGAAGATACCTTGAGGAGTTTGAGGAAATAGATCAGAAGTTGCAAAGTGAACAATGACAGGTTGATTGAGGCTCAATAAATACTTGCAATGTCTCAAGAGAAGTAGCTAGAGTTCAATGCATTGATTCTTCATAGCTTTTCAAAGTTGTAGAGATAGGGGTAGTTGAGGATCAGTAAAGAGTAGGAAGAGAAAAATAATGGAGCTTACGGTAGTAGGCCTCAGTCTAAATACAAGTTGGATAAAGGGAACACAGTCAAAGGTGGCATATCACTAGATACACCTGACAAGAGGATTGGTATGTATGCACATCATTCTAGTTCCTCATCAAGAGACATCATCATAGTGATCACTGTCATCATCCTTATTGGAGGGGTGAGGAATTTCCTGAGTATTTCAAGAAAGTCAAGCCATCTACATTTGATGGAGAGATGAAGAAGTCAAAAGATACAGGGGCATGGTTGCTTGGGATGAAGAAATTAGTCATGTTGCACAAATATTTAGACAACATGAAAGCCAAGATAGCCACCTTTAGTCTCAAAGAGAAATCAGATATTTGGTGGGAAGATGTGAATAATGTCAAGGGAATTTGGGAAGAATATTTGATTTGGGATGAGTTTGATAGACCCTTCAAGATGAAGTAGTTGCCTGATAAGTACTATGATGATAGAGCTAAGGATTTGTATGAGCTGCGGATGGGTTCTATCAGAGATGATGAGTATACTAGTAGGTTCCTGGAGCTATTGAGGTATGTGCCTTATCTTAAGGATGATAAGGCTAAGATCCATAGATTCATTAGTGGGATGCCAATAGAATATAGAGATTAGATTGAGTTTGATGAGCCTAGATCCTTGGAGGAAGCCATCAGGAAGCTAAATATTTATTAAGAGCAGTCAAAGCACAAAGTTGAGCCTAAGCCTGAATTGAAAGGAAATGATAAAGTTAAAGGGAAGTGGCCAGCGAAGCGAGGAAGACCCAAGGATGCCAGTGAGAAAGAAAATGTGGTTCCTTACAGGAAGTTCAATGCAGTTGAGAAGGGATATGGGTTGGAAGCTGGAGAGCAACAAAACAGAGGTGATGGTATGGGACCATTGCAGTGTTGGATATGTGGCAAAGATCATCCCAAGAAGGATTTTCTATTAGTCCAGGGTGGTAGGCCTAAGATCTATAGTGCTCAAGAGGCACATACAGTTTGGGATGTTGCTCATAACATTCCTCAGATTTATGCAGTTGTGGATAACATGCATGTAGATCACCAAGAATTCATTATTGAGATGAAACGAAAGCTCTGTGGTCAAGTTGTTTTTATTTTTATTGATCCTGGATATAATTATACTTATGTTAATCCTGACCTAGTGGATAAGTGTGCCTTGAGAAAAGAAGTGCATGCAAAGTCTTGGTTGGTGCTATTGGGTACAGGTACTAAGAAGAGAGTTCATCATTGGGTAAGATCTTGTGCATTTGAGATGAATGGTATGTCTACAATAACACATATGGATGTATTTCCATTGGGATCATATAATATGATTTTGGGCATGGATTGGTTATATCCTCATAGGACCAAAGTAGATTTCTATGAAAAGCCGATTAAGTGCCTAGATGATAACGAGGAAAAGAGAATCTTGCAAGGAAAGAAGAAGCCTACATTAGTTAGGATGGTCACAAATATGCAGTCTAAGCGCAGTTGCAGGAAAGGGTGTGTAATGTTTGCAATCCATATTTCTAGTGACAAGGTTAAGGATGTTGATGATGTAGAAATATTCAAGAGCTATTGTTGGGTAGTGTAGGCCCCACGTAACGGTTTTGGGGCTCAAAGCCCGCAATTTTGGGTAAAGAGTATGGTAAAGACTCCGCAAAATGCACGGAGCATGAATTGTAAGAAGTCAAGTCAAAGGGTTGTCCACCCGAAATAATTTAAAATAATAAGAAGTAATTCGGCCTACCCATGGTCCATGGACCATGGGGATGTATAAATAGAGCAAGGCTCTATGGTTAGAAGTCAGGTTTTTTGAGATGTATTTTTGGATCTCGAATGTAATGGGTTTGTGAAGAAAGAAGTCTTGAAGAGTCTATAAGTCCATGTTAAGGGTGTTGGTAGATAGATAGAGGCTCTGTAGCTGTGTGTGTAGAGGCCTAGTAGAGTTTGCAGCTGTGTGCGTGGACCCCTGCAGCTAAGTGCACAGGGCGGATCTGGTTATATTGGAAAGGAATTGAATAAAGGTAAGTTGATTCTGAAATACTGTGTTGCTCCTGAAATATTGTGGATCTGGTTAATTTCTGGTTAAAACATCTGTTTGATCTATGCGCTTATGCTTATGTTCTGAGTTTATGCAAATCTATAACATTTCTGGGTGCGTGCATTGGTTATATCTATTAAATGTTTTCTTAAAGACCGTAAGAAGTAGATCTGATCTATAACAAACTCAATATTAATAGATAGTAAGGATTTTCATAGTTTCGGATCTACGCAAGAGCAGAGTGGCGCAAGGCCATAGAACAGTGCACGAATCCTCCAGACCACATCAAGACATCCCAAGGGTGCAGAAACCTAGTTCCAACACCCCCCGCTACTACCTCGAGTGAGACCTCAGTCTGCGCTCCACAGGCTATTGCTGAAAGGGCCGGTAGCTACGAGATTTGTTTGGCTAATAACTCTTCCCAACCCATGTCAGGCCCCAATAAGCCAACAAATGGTTCCCTTGCCAGGACCGGGATCTGCCTAAGGGATGTCTGATGTTGGAACATTGGAACCATACAATGAAAGAGCTTGAAGATTGGTTGGATCAGAAACTTTATGAGTTCGTGGTTTAGGAAAATAGAAATATGCGAGTATCAGAGGAAAGGTGGTTGGATCGCTACATATACACAATGATCCACGAGATCTTCTTTGCATCATTCTCGACATAGTTGTACGAGTGGATCCCAAGGTTAGCTGACAACGTGGGAAGGTGAAGACTAGATCAACCCATTGTGTGGACCCCAGAATTGGTGCGCGGGCTAGAAGCATCTGAAGATAAAAGCGCATGTGTAGTAGATCACTGGTTGGATCAGATAATAGGAGAATATATTACTGAGTTCGTGATAGACACAAATATGAGTTATAGTGAAGCAGAAAGGTGTTTTCTCCAAGGACCACGGGGTAAGTATATCAAATTGTTGAATACTTGGATTAAAATGTTGTTGTATGAAAAATGGATTACGCACATTCATTAATGACCAATGTAACACACAGCAGTATAGGCTACCGAGGAATCGAAGGCTTAGAGAATAGTCCTCTAATTTATATTTTGGAAGAAAGTGGGAAATAACTCACAGGTTTCTCTCCAAGAAGTGCAATTCGACTGGTAAATCAGTGCATTCCACTAATACCACCACCATCCATGCCATCACCTACTTCGCCTACACCAAATCCATGTTCACTACCCCTTCCCTACCACCACCATTGAAGTTTGGGGTGGAGGGTGCGATAAAGTTTCTAGTACTTAGGGGTCTAGGAAATGAGGAACCAAAGCAGTTCTGGTTCGTGGTAAAGGTGGTGTGGGAAGCCCAAGGAGTAACAAATGAGAACGTTAAGAAGGCTTCTCTGGTTAGCATGCTGCAGGATCGTGCATTGACATGGTAATTAAAGTACTCGAGCAATCACTGGAGTGCGGGAATAGTGGTGATCCAAGATGCATTGAATAAGGAATTTAGTCGGCCTAAATTAGAAACACAGACAGTTATTTGGTTTAAGGAAATCATGATGTTACTTGGTGAACCCCCATGGGATCTGAATCAAAGATTGAAAAGAAAAATCTATGAGGCTAACATAACATTGAAATATGCGCAACACTGCATGTGGTTTGTGGCGTCTTTGACACCACATCTGAGGATAGCGCTATCACAACAAAAGATCTCAACCCAAGCCGAAGCACTAGAGACAGCAATGAGGTTGCACGAAACTCCAATATAGGATTCGGGGTTGGGAGGTTAGCAAATCCACACGCAAATACAAAACCTATGTTTAGAGATGTGAAGTTTGAAACAAGGACAGGTGCCTTTATCAGAAGTACGTGAAGAGGTGAGGTGTATCAAATGTAAGGGCCAGGGCCACAATAAGGATCACTGCTCAGTCTTTGCGAACTATGTGGCAATGGAGGACCAATACCATTGTGACCAAAGGTACCAGCAGGGTCAATTGTGGTGGTTGCACTCTTGTGCATGATCTATCAAGTGGGAGGAAAGCATGCTATGGACAACTTTCATCTATTACAGAACCTACGACAACCCCCCACCCCCCATAGCAGCTATTTTTCAACTTTTGTAGGATGGTGGGCCATGACAAAATAAATTACCGAAGTTATGAGTTGTTGATGGATCGAACACCTGCATATAGAATGTAGATGGAGGCATGCGGGCAGGATCCCACTATAGCGATATCATGGGGAGGATTCCAAGGATGCGAATGGGGCCGAGGGGGAATGGGACTCGTACGTGGGCAGGTACAATTAATCTACTATAATTTTGGAGGACCGGGGCATTATGCGCATGATTGCACAAACTCAACCAAAGCTTGTTGCCCGTACTGCTACCAATTTGACCACGAAGTAGTCAATTCTCCACTATAATTGCTCAGATGCTGGAGAAAGGGGTGCTTCCGGCTAACTCCACTTAGAACATCCAAATGATGAAGGTTGAACTGCGCGAAGGAGACCCTAACGTGAATATGATGCTCAGAAGTGGTGAAACTATAGGAGAAGATAAGGGGAAGCAACCAAAGGGTGATGCCTGGGTTCATAAGGCCCCTACAAAAACAACCCGAATTTGATTTGGAGCGTGCAAATGAAACATTTATGGAAGCTAGGAAGACCTTTACAGAAGCTTCTACTTCGGGCTGCAAAGATCAAATGGAGTCAGATACTTCTATGCTAACTACCGTCTTAGAAACATGCATGAAGCTACTACGGGACACTAAAATGGTGAATGGATTGCAAGAGTTGATAGCTAGGTTCGCAAGATCAGATGAACCTTGAATGGTCTGGAAAATAGGTAAGCATGCATTGCGCACTGTGCAGGAAATGCGATTAACTGCCCAGATTGGGGACTATGAGATGGATCAAGTCGTTTTGGACTTGGGGTCAGATGCAAATGTCCTACCTAAATAGACTTGGGAGCGCATGGGTAGGCCCACACTAAAATGGTCTCCTATCTAATTATGGATGGCGAACTAACAAAAGATCTTGCCTATGGGAAGACTACAAGGAGTTATAGTAGAAATCAATGGTGTAAGCACTCAAACCTATTTTGAGGTCATAGAAATCATGGATGAAAATAGCCCATATCCTACATTGTGGGGGATAGACTCGGCAACAGATATGAATGGAGTCATCAGCCTAAAGAAATTAAAATTGATATTTGAAAAGAAATCTTTTTGCATCGTGGTTCCGCTGGGCCCAGCCAAAGGAACATGCTATACGGAGCCAGTGTGAGACAAGGATATAACAATGAACTAGACTGTATCTACCAAATCACAGCGCAAGATCAGGACTGGGTGAATCTGACAGCAGATGGAAGAACCTCATGGGACCATGATAGTTCTTGAATGTTGGACATAGATGAAGAAATTGAGCGATGGAAAAACTAATTGCATGAGGTAATGACACTAAATTGCAATAGGATGGTTAGATCATTAAGACATGTCATGGTAGAGGTTAAGGAGCAGCTAGCTGATGAGGATGCCACGAAGTCAGGGGAGCCAATCAACCAATGTGAAATGACGAATTGAAGACAAAAGCCACAGGATGCCCCCACAGAGGCACCGCATGTGACAATTGCTCACAAAGGGAATACAGGCCTGAAGATTCGGCAAAAGTGGCGTGGATGTCGGAGGCAGGTGCACATATGGGTTGGTAGGCTAGATGGGGCAAGCATACATTGCTAACGTAGGCTACAAGTGTATGATGTGCAGAGCTCCAAATTACAATCTGGTTCACCAGCAACCTGCGACAAGCTTAGGAGGGGAATAGGGGGAAGCACACACGGTGTCCGCCCACTGGGAAGTTGCGGATACCACGGGGTCGATGGGCCTATACTGGAAAGGAGGTTAAGATGAGGTTGTTAAAATTAAGACAGGAGGGAGCTCAGAATAAGCAGGGTAGTAGTAGGCCTTGCGAAACCAATGAACCATGGGCGTGGCTAATAAAGAAAGGCATGCTAGAAGAAAGTAGTAGGATGTAAAGTAGCAACACCTATGAAGGCCACACGAGTCTGTACATAAGGGAATCAGGCCCAGTCAAGTTTCCCGTAAAACTAGAATGAGATGCGACCTTGATATCATGGTTGCGCCTGCACCTATGGGAGGATACACCCCACACAACAACACTTGAAGAGATAGTGAATACAAAGGAACATGGAAGGTGCTTGCAACCTGACCTAGCAAGAAAGCTGAGACATTGTAGTGGAGGTGCGACCACCTGAATAGTTATGGAAAACACAATCTCAGTGCTCCCTACAGTTGAAAGAGGGTGTGGGACTATAAACAAGCTTGTGGAAGGTTGGCGCGGAAAGAAGGACCCGTACAGGACTAGTCAGATCGCACGATCGCGAATGCACCAAAGGGCTACAATGCCACATAGGGAGGTTGGCAAGTGACCATTAAGACCACTATTCCTGACAAGAAGTTCTGGATATGGCAGAGAGGAGCAGGCAGTGGTTCATTAAGATAGAATCTCTGAGATAGATATGAAAATATTTGCCGACTTGAAGCTATTAATGACCAAGAAATGGAGGGAAGGAGTATATTCAAATTTGCGTGCTTCTATAACATCCTCTGGCCAACACTAGGAAAGCTAAGATCTAAAGCAGTGATGACCAACAAACACCCTGCCTTGAGAAGCCCTATGAGCTTCATGACAGGAACCCGAGAACAGTTTGCAGAAGAACTACATCCAACCCAGGAAGAACCAGATGAAGTAACTGCGGGCCCCGAGGTTCCAAGGTCCCCACACACACTACAACCCTGGAAAAGAAAGTAGACGATGGGGCCAATTAGGGTGTCACCAAGTTTCAACAAAGGGTTAGCAGCCGAAAAGGGTAAGGCCATCACCACCGAACCTATCAAGGACGATGATGATTTGTAAGACCTGATCAGCCAGATTGAAGCACAAGATGAGGACGAAGAAGATGTGTTCCAAATACCTCCATTACCCCCATATGTCTCCCCATGGAATGGTATGCTAAAGATATAGAAGGACGTGAATGGTGAAAAGAGAACGCTATAGACCCCGCTTCTTCTGGATGAGAGAAGGTTTGACGGTTTACTGCTAGGTTGAGTACCAAGTATCAAGTTCGAAGATTGGGATCTAGAAGATAGTGACGAGTTCCCCAAATTGGTTGTAGATAAATTGCTACCACGGAAATGGTTACTGGGCATGAAAAAGGTGGGCTCAATTCAGCTGTGATGGATACCTCACTATCACTGTGTGACCATTACCATTTTTGTGATCCAACAGCTACTATGTTTGGTACACAATGAGTATCTCTGGTTGGAAGAGTTGATTCCAATCGCAGCAGATTTACTCCACCGGATTACTCACCTGCAAATTAAAGGGAACGACCCCATAGACATCACTAGAACTAGTAGTGAAGCAGGTCTTTGGTCAATTTAGTGTGTCCTAAATTGCTACATTAATTATCCATTCGGGAGTCGTAAACTGATGAAGTGTGGTGCACTATATGTGCAAGATAACCTCTTTCTTACTTTTTGTCGTTTTTGATTTTTATGTTGTTTTTGGGGGTTTTTATCTTCATTTATCTCATAATGTGAATGGTAATCCTATCCAATCTAGAATGCAAGTATGGTTATAGGTTTTAAGGCATTATGTCCTCCATGAAGGGTTCCCAAAACTTAACACTTCAGAGGGTCTTAGAACCAACGTAAGTGATGGAAAATAATACTTGAATCAAGAATGAAAATATGCTGCTATTTAAAACAAGTAATTAATGAACTACTGATTATGAAACTATCATCTCTGCTGTTGTCTAAATACAGAAAAATGATTTAAGCTATTGCACTCAAGGAAATCCACGATTGCAAAGAAAGTAAAACTAAAATCAAATTACACCATTCATAGTCTAATTTCTCGCCAGTTAGTCTAGCTATGGCTGTCGGAGATAATTGTCAATGACATGAGAAATCCAATATCTAATCACAAAAAAGTAAACTAAAATCAAATCACAACATTCATATTTCGATCCCTCGCTAGTTAGTCTAGCTATGGCTTTCGGAGGTAACCGTCAATGAAATGAGCAATCCAATATCTAATTGCAGAAAATTAAAATAAAATCAAATCACAACACTCATAATTCGATCCCTCGCTAGTTAGTCTAGCTATTGCTTTCAGAGGTAACCATCAATGAAATGAGGAATCCAATATCTAATTGCAGAAAAGTAAACTAAAATCAAATCACAACATTCATATTTCGATCCCTCGCCAGTTAGTCTAGCTATGGCTTTCGGAGGCAACCGTCAATGACATGAGAAATCTAATATCTAATTGTAGAAAAGTAAACTAAAATCAAATCACAACACTCATAATTCGATCCCTCGCCAGTTAGTCTAGCTATGGCTTTCAGAGGTAACCGTCAATGACATGAGTGAGTTGATTTCTAAACTAACTTAACAAAGAAAATGAACAAGACTGAAATCAACAAAACATAACTGGAATTAAAAGAAACTAAGAAAAGCAAAGTCAGCAAAGGATCAATTCCATATCACTAGTTATTGTGAAAATTATATACAGATGCCTAGGCTGCCTACTCTATCCTGAAACATGCACACACTGATCAGTGTTATACAAAGCTTGTAAAGTCATGGACAGAAGTGAAATGTTAGAAATATATACACAAGTGAATAACTATAAAACATGTGTAGTAAAAATAAGGAAATGATACATAAAGACTATACAGCAACAATGGAAATGAAACCTCAGTGTGCAGGGGCCCTTTGCACAACCTCGACTAACAGGCTATCAATCCAAAATTACGTTCATGCAAGCATGTAGAACAGAGTCTTCTTGTATATCTCAAAACACAGTTACAACAATAAAACTAGTGTCACAGCACAGTGAATTCTTAACAACAAAATTACATTCAAAAGACTAACTACTATGCGTATAGAAACATGTTATTTATAACAAAGGTTACATAATTGTTTTCCTTATTAAACTACATGAACAGAGACACGTAAAAGACAACGTCCATGGATTCAGCATACTGGTTGTTGTGATGATTAAATCTATTAATGGTGGCTATTGGATTCGCCTTGTGGAGTAGTCCACAGGTGTTGATATTTCCCTAGGGATCTAGGAACGACCACGAAAGTCTTCACGTGTTTGAAAACAGGGTCCTGTTGCTGTAGGACTCCTATGGTTGACCATCGCTGGACCACCTTTGACCACGACCTTCTTTGATGAATCCAGCTGGACCAATAGGACCTGATCCATGTCCAGGTCATTTCCAACTTGCTCATGTGGCTTGCTTTTCCTAGTGACACCTGCAATCTGGAGTTTAACAACAATAGCTGCGGAAAGTTGAATCAGCTGCGGAAAGTGACAATATTTCGCAGCTCATGAGAAAAAATCTAATTCAAACAACAAACAAAAGGACATAGTTAAAAACTAGTTTAAATGTTCTTTTTTGATTAATATGCAATGATGTTGATAGCTTAGGAGGTCCAGGTGAATGGGAAGAATCTAGGAAAATGTGTAGGAAAGATGTAGGTTCAAAGCTCAACATACCCCCACTGTGAAGATGTTGCATGTCCCCATGCAACCAAAATTTTGACCATATTCCCTTTAGTTCATGTGCTCTGAGACTTCTGCCAGTACATCCAGCCCTCTTCTTTCCTTTCTTGGTGCTGCTAACATCCTAGGCTTCCTCATCAAGCATCTGAATTTGAGGTTGATCAATGCTCTACTTATCCTCCTGCACTTTTTCTTCAATTTCCTATTCTTTTTCTCCCATAACCCAAGGTCCAACATTGTGTTGTTGTGAATGATCTTATCCAATCGACTTTGTTCCTTCAATGCTTCATTTTCATGTTTAATGTGTCTATTTAGGACCTCTAGTTCAAAAACTTCATCTTTCAATGATTGGATTAGAGATTCTTGTGCTATGTGGGGCTGGATGGACGAAGTGCTTGGACCTGTGGCTATCTTTTCCAAGGATTCTATATAATCATACATCTCTTGCTGATTCGGGTCTATCTCGGGTGTAGTTTTTCTTGGGCTATCCCCAAAATCCTGTTGAGGAGGACTGATTTCAAAGTTTGGCCGAGAAGGAATCATGTCAAGGTTTGGCTAGGAAAGAGGAGTATGGTGTGGGTTACGATCAAGAGATATTTCTGGAGGCTGCTTCGGTGTTTCTCTTCCTAAATCAATGAAATGAGGCCCTTTTGTTTGCACTTTCCCCCACTTTCCTCTAAGCCTAGAGCTTCTCCTTAAATGCTGTGGACTAGTGCCTTCTTCCTCCATATTCTGTTTTTCTTTTCCTTTCTTTTTGGTTGCAGCTGATTGTTCCTTAAGATAAGCTAGTCTTTTAGACAGTGGTTGGTGGTCTTCTTTTTGGGAAGGATTTGGGGTTTGATATACATCTTCTATGTTTCTTTTCTCTTTTGGTTTTCTCTACTTCTTATCCTTAGTTCTTTCCAACCTCTCTTCTTGATTAACTTCTTTAGTTTTGCTAATAGGAGGGTCTTGAATTCTCACACTAGTTTCCTTTTTCCTACTCTTCCTTGTTTACTGCTCTCAGATATTTTAGGTGGATCTTGAAAGTAGTTTCTCACCAAAAACCGTTCCCAGGTATCCTTCTTTTTCTTCAACTGGTCTTCAATTAAAATTTTCTCAAGCCCGTGATGATATAGATGGGGTTCTATGTCCTCTATATTCTTTTGGACGGTTGTGCACATTTTTTTCAAGCTCATTAATAAAAAGTAAGGCAGATTTAGGGTTTGATTTTCTAAAAACTTCATCAGCAACTAGGTAGGATACATATAAATCGATCCAAAATGACCTTCACATGTAATGAACTTTTGAATAATCAACAATAAACTGGTCCACTTCTCTTCTAAAGCATGGACATGAATTCCTCGTTTGAATATAGTTACATCCATACCTGGATTGCGTAAGATAACCCTCCAAGCCTTCTCATCAAAGCTCTTGTTCTTGAACCAACGTTCTCCCTCCTGTGGGAGTTCTATAGCAGCTGCTATAGATGCCTCGGTAACTGTAAACTTGAGGTCCCCAATTTCTACCTCCAGGCTATTAAAAGACATCACAAAAGCTTTTGTAATCTCCTTATTGTAGCCTTTGAACTTTTGAATGAACCGTAGCCACCGTGCCTTCTTCAGTATGTTTTTCACTTGGGGGTACCCCTCTAGAAAACTGGCCATGAAAAACACTTTTATTGGCGAAATGGAATAATATGAAATGAAAGTGGAGTGGAATGAAATGAAGTGGAGTGGAATGAAATGAAGTAGAGTGGAATGAAAATGAGAAAGAGAGATTTTTTTTTTTGGAAAATATGGGGCGTCAGAAGTTCCTGATTTTCGCCCTGTATTTTCTGTATAAGACTGCCAATCAGTGATTGGTTTTCAGGCTTATACATTTTTTTATTTTTTTTTAGAACAGATAAGAACAAAGGCTAGGTTGGTAGAGAAGAAGGATTCTTCTTCACCAGCCTTATTGCAGAACTATCTTGAAAGATTTTGACAAATTCCTCTTTTGAGAGTGGCTTATGATAGATATTTAATCTGTGGCCATTCACAATAAGAGGAGTTTGATGTTCATCAATGGTTTTG
>APFE031202882.1:0-12673 GCA_000404065.3 Pinus taeda | reverse complement strand
TATATATATATTCAGAAAACGATGTAATATTTTTTATGAGAGGTAATGCACATCAGTGGAGAGAAGTTTTTGTGGAACTCAAGTGTTCCTATGTAATCTCTCTGATAAAGGAAGACCCATATTGTAACAACAATTATTTTTATTAATGAATACAAAGTTTTATTGTGCATGTAAAACTCTTTCATTTGAGAAATCAATTTTTTTTTGTTTCCCCTGTATTAAGAAACAAAGTATTATTCTATGTTCGTTTTGTTTAGAATCATCAGAAATTCTACACACAATAGTATTAGACTAAATAAAAATGCATATACATGCTTAAGCATTTACCACGATTCACTTTTCAAAAATACCATTAACATTTTTATCAACATGCTAACTATATATATAACCGTTAGATAACTTATCGCATATAACCCATAAATTTTTAACAATATGGTTTATAAATATCAAATAAAAGAAAGATAATTCGAGCTAGCTTCAACAAAACTCAACATTAATTTACTCAAATGTTGTTAAGTAAGTTTTTAAGAAAAGCTAACTATCACTCTACTAGACCTATACATGAGAGAATATATACTCATTCTGGCTGTCTTCAACTTTGTTCAAACTCACAATTTAGACCTATACATGAGAGAATATATACGCATTCTGGCTGTCTTCAACTTTGTTCAAACTCACAATTTATTGAAATTATTAGTCTGTTGTTAACCAAAGTTTATTACATAAATAATAATCACTACTAAAATTATATACACGCATGATGAAAGGGTATATATAGTTTGTTACCTTTAATAGGAATTCATTCTCATGGATATAGCGTTATGAATATTCAATGAAATGACAAAGTGTAAATAAATACAAAATCGATGAAAACGATTTCGAGAGTCGAGGACCGGACCGCTGATGTTCTTTACTCAAAATGCTCCTTCTGGAAAGAGATTAAGATTCAGAACTTCTATGGAACCATCCAAGATGAAGAAGTGCCAACTAAAATCAGGGAATGCCATCTTAATTAGCCCATATGGATAGAGACTTGATGACTCAGACGTTTCTGCTTGTGGAAGAGGCACTTCATGCAGTATATTGTCACTGTGAATAATGGCCTGCAAATATTTTAATGTAAGAAAATGCCAACATCGCTGAGTAGTTTTCTTGATCTCCATAAAACTGTCGCACAATATGATAATCTTGTTGAAATTGCTACTCGTCCAGTTTGCTAACAACACATTATCAACGAGAGCAGTCGGGCAGTGAGGCATGAAAAATAAGGTGGCCTTCTCCACTGTCCGCTTACCCTCATCATTAACACAGAAAAGTGCAGTTGAAGGCATTTATGGCTTTTTGCTGCACGGGACACACCGATGGATTGTGCACCACGATATCACTCACCCACGGTAACTTGTCTCTTAATAAAATAGCAAATGCTAAATGCGTGTGGCATATTTCCACTTCTTGGCACTGGGTTCCACGCTCCATCCTTCCAACGGTATAGAGAACCAGTTGTAATTGTGAATACTGTGGGTCTGCGGCTATCACCCTTTTTATTTGTGCGACCAGTTCCGGGTCTCGCATCTGTTGCATAATATCTCGAAAGAAAGGAAGAGTTCTCTAACTTTTGCATAGCCAATTTTACTTTATCGACTAATTCCTGAATTCTTTGACTATCTTCTACATCATAGGCAGAGGTATTCTCCATAATTAGTAATCCAATCTTAGAGGCTAACCAGGAAAACCAAGAGATAATTGGATACAACTCAACACTTCCAACTCTCGAAAATAATAGAACTAGCATTTGCACCAGATGTTGCAAAGGAAACGCCCTAAGGCATAAAGTGCAGAAAACCATCATCCACTTAGTGTGTGCATTATTCAACAAGGTGGATCTCTCTAAATTTGTTGCAAACATTTATGTTGTTGCATTGCTAATTTATTTAGAATCTACTACTACCTCCTCTTCTCCTCTTCTTGGAATATTAAATTTCTTATCACAATCTCTCTGATTATTGGCATCTCAATTTTTTCCACTTTAGTGGCTTTACCTTCAACCTAAATAAACATGAATTTGATTCACTCAATTAAAAAGAAATTGCTAAATTTCTATTTATTAGGTTTTGCATAAAAACAATTAAAAACTCATATTTACAACCCTTTAAAATGAAACTATCTATATTTTTATTAATAATAAAAAGAATCTTCTTTATAAAACAAACACTCACATGCTACTCCTATATATTTATCTTATATTTAATATTCAGTGTCCATCAATTGAATGAGAAGTTGAAAGCTCAACTTAATTGCACCTTTCTAAAATCATTTGTGTGAATTCATGTCCCATTAATTTAATGGCAAATTGAAGTTTCTCCACTGCTAATTCTTCTTGTTTTGGGACAAATTCATATCGGAAATCGCTATTGTTGTCATTGTTATTGCTGAAATTGTTGTGAGAGAGGTTGGAGGACTAGACTTGAAGTAGTCTGCTGCTGTTTCCATTGCCATCCATGGCTTCATCATTTAAAAAACCATCTATGAAGGGATTGTCACTCTCCAACAACCCACTGAAAGAGGCAATTTTGGGCAGTTGCAGTTTGTTTTGCTGATCAATATCAGGCAAAGAATGCATCACTTCATATGCACTTGGTGATTCATCTCGTTCTACCCCTTGTACTCTCTGAGAATGACCATTTTTCTTGTAAATTCGGCACAACACCCAATCATCAAGCTGGAGAACAGAAGTACCATCAAAATCAAAAATACCAATTTTAGTTGAATGAATCAATTCCTATTCATAAAGAATCAAAACAGAAGAACTATGAAAGAAAAATCATTGATATTGATCAATATTTACCAGTATATGAACAATAATTCCATCAAATATTATCACAAAACAGTGAAATTAGAAGATTTCAACAATATTCTTTAGCCCAGATACACGAAATCAACTAATGGCTATACTTACTCTCAAAGAACCTTCTTGTTAGGTATGCAATGGGCATCCTCCACTGCGGGGTTCAAATGCCAAGGTAGCCATTAGCTTATGCTGTTAGCAATAGCCAGTTTCCAAGGCATAACAAGGAGTACTTATCAAGCTTCTACAGTATACAAACCTGGGGTTTTTACACCAAAACCCAACTTCCCTTACATTACAAATATATATTCTAATGAAAGAATATAGGAAAAACATAATCCCCAGGCTGTTACAAGATTTTAGGAATAAAATCGTAACAATAAATAAAAAATAAAATTAATTTTATGTTGCTACCAGGAATACGGAGATGATTGAAAATCCTCTGCCATCAAATTAAAAATTGAAATTTTGATTTTTTTAAGGAATAATAATAGGGTGTATGGTATTATGTCAAAGTGGATGTAGTTCAGTAGAATACTTCTTCCAGTCTACCTCCTCTCCTCTGATCCAGGTAGTTTTCCAGGGCATCAGAAGCCATGACTATGGCTCCTCTGTCTTCCTGATCTGCAGACTTGAAAGATCTCATCAGCAGGTTTGTCCAGTCGTCAGTGGTTGCAGGATGCAGTGGAATGCAGATACAAATGTAGGTATGGATGAAGGTACAAAAAAATTTTAATTTCGCCACGAGATTCTGCGACTACCGATTGCGATTTCACTACAGAAACAATGTAGGTATGGATGAGGGTACAATAAAATTTGAATTTCGCCCCTTTAACAATTTCATCGGTTTTTCTCATATTTCTTGTGTATTTGAATATTGGCTTTGCACCCTATTTGAAGGCAAAAATGCTTAAGAAATGCTCCCAATAGTTTAGGAGGGTGAACTTTCTTGGATGGGTGGCTTAAATTCAAAATCAAGCATTTCACAGATTGCAGGGAATTCCATGCTAGAAATGTCCCCCACATGATTGAACAAATGGCAACCACTTCTTATGCATTGCAGAGATGGTAGTGTGCACAGGGTATTTGACACTTGTTGTAGTGTTCTGGGCATCCTCTTACCAAGTAAGATTGTGATATCTCTGACTGTCCTGAATACAATGCAATTACAATTGCATCCATGGATGTTATGTGAACAAATATCTTGAATGGCACCTGCACATTCGGATGGAATTTGGATTGAAGGAGTTGTTAATGCATCTTTTAAAGGAGCACATTGGAGCAGTATGGAGGCCACATCATGGGCATTGCATAAATATTTCATGAATTGTTGGATGGAAGAATTGATGTATCCATTGACAACATTACAACAAAAGCTTCACTAAATTCATGTGTGGTGGTCAGTCCAAACTTATCTATGTCTTTGATTTTGAGACCTATGAGGGTGGCCATGAGATCCCTGGTACTCATTTCCAAATAAAGTCTTCCTCTTAACAAGCTTGTAATAAAGAGTGCCAGATTTCCTAAACAAGATTTCTTAGATGGGTGGCTTAAATCCAAAATCAAGCATTTCATAGACTGCAGGGAATTCCACGCTGGAAATGTCCCCCACATGATTGAACAAATGGCAGCCACTTCTTATGCATTGTAGGGATGGCAGTATGCATAGGGTATCTGACACTTGTTGTAGTGTTCCAGGTATCCTCTTACCAAGTAAGATTGTGATATCTCTGACTGTCCTGAATACAATGCAATTACAATGGCATCTAGGGATGTTATGTGAACAAATCTCTTGAATGGCACCTGCACATTTGGATGGAATTTGGATTGAAGGAGATGTTAGTGCATCTTTAAAGGAGCACATTGGAGCAGTATGGAGGCCACATCATGGGCATTGCATATATATTTCATGAATTGTTGGATGGAAGAATTGATGTATCCATTGACAACATTACAACAGAAGCTTCACTAAATTCATGTGTGGTGGTCAGCCCAAACTTATCTATGTATTTTATTTTGGGACCTGTGACGGTGGCCATGAGATCCGTAGTACTCATTTCCAAATAAAGTCTTCCTCTTAACAAGCTTGTAAAAAAGAGTGTCAGATTGCCTAAACAAGCCAATCCCACATCACTTAAATTAATTGATCTTGTCACAGTGTCACTTAGTTCGAGCTATGCTACAGCAATAGCAGATAACCACAGTAATGAAATAACAAACTTTACCACTAACAACTGGATCATCATATATATGCTTCCCAACCCATCTTTGAACATGCCCATTTCAGTCTAACTAAAAGTTTTTATGTACTTACCTTTACAGAAGCTCCTATTAATTCACTGGATCGAGGTTGTGCCTAATCATAAACAAGAATTTATCTAATCAACTAATCATACTCAAGAAAAAGTTGATCAAGTAATCATAAACAAGAATTTATCTTCCTCTGCTCAATCTATACTGTGCCTTAATTTTTTTCATAGCAAAGTGTGACAAATGATATGTTTGTTGATGGCTTTTCTTATGATATCAGAGTTTTAGATCTTGTGATTGGCTTACTATAAAAAAATTTCTTCAATATCTAATTTCATTCTGATATAAAAGTGTTAAATTTTTATACTAAAGTGATTCATTCCTTGACACCTAATTTCGTTTTAACATAAAAGTGCTAAATTATTGTACTAAAGTAGTCCAGATAAGATGATTTCCTTTTACGACAACCTAATGTTGGTAATAAAAATAGTATGCTCTATAATTTCCAATATGAAGATCAACCTCTCTGCATTTTCCAAACCTCAGAAAGACAACAGAGAGGTTGTTTTAATGCCTAGTGAATGTGGTATTGCCCTCAACAGTGATAAAGGCTCCCACAATATCAAACATTGCTAAATTAGTAAACAAAAAGAATGGACAAATTACTAAAACAGTAAACAACTTTTCTGGCACAATAAGAAAGGTAGAAAAAGAATGGATACACTACTGAATCAGAAAACAAAGTTCAAAGTTGAGAGGCTAAGAAGTGAATGAAAAAGGATGGATACATTGCACAATCTAGAATGGAAATTTGAAAAAATACAGATATCCAGAGAGAGACGTTTATAACAGAGAGAGACGTTTATCCTACTTGGTGGAAGGTCGCTAATGAATTTTTTGAATTGCACGGCCTTTGTGGTCTGTATGATACAACGAGCAAACAAAACCTCTCGCCTTTCAGTTAAACTAGGCTTGTTTTCATGTTCCTTTCTATTGCCTCCTGCCATAGTGCAAAACCAACCAGAGAACTATCAGTTTTCTGTTTCATTTGAATTAAAAGGAAAAAATTGAGAAAGCTTATTCCATTTTGGGTGATCTTGCATTTATTTAATCATTTTGCGCAATTCGGTCTATTCCCAAACTTCTTGAGTATTTTTATGCCCATCAAAATTCAGTATGATATAGAGTTGATTTGGAGGCTACTAGGTTGATGGCTCTAGAGTCGCAATTCCAAGTTCCCACTTAGAGTGTAGGTTGCAAATACAACAAGATACAATTAACATATATGTTTCATAAGATACAATGCAACATCATTGAAATGTAAAGCTTGAACAGATATTAAATAGGTTACATAAAAATAGAAAGTATCTCTGCTATTAACAAGTTGTGGCCAAGCATAACTACTAATGCTCTGAAGATTAGCCATTCTCTTGATGATTTTGCTTACAAATAGGACTGAGAATAATGATTTGATTTCCCTGACTTAACAAAATCTATATTTTCATCCTCGTTATCCAAATAACTGGCAACCTAAGCCAGCAAAAATAAATCACGATGTGCCCAACTTTAATCCCTAGTGCGTTGTGCAGTAACTATGCATGTGGGGTAACCATTTCTTCAAAATCTCTTGGGACTTGCAGGCATACATGGCCTCATACAATTTTAGGTGGGGACATGGAACAGACCATGGAAAATATGGAAACCCTGATGAACTCACCAATGAACTAGGGTATGATTGACAAGATACTCATTTATTGGAAAAATAGAACAATGCTTCTTTCAGAAGCCAAGAAAAATGACCATAGCTTTGCAATTCCTTTGTTGTTTTGACTGAAAACATAAATACCATTGGATTCTCTCCATCCTTATGATTTTCCACTTTCCATCCTTCTGCTTTTCCACTTTCCAGACAAATTTATCAAAACCTATTTTCCCACCTGTATTAAAACAGGCAATAATGCAAGAAAATTTGGCAGATACATTCTGTAAGATGCAATACAACATCATTGAGATGTAAAGTTTGAACATATATTAAGTAGGTTACATAAAAATGGAAAGTATCTCTACAATTAACAAGTTGTGACCAAGCATAGATACTAATTCTCTGAAGATTATTCATTCTCTTGACGATTTCAAATGCAGTTCCTTCAACGAGAAGAATTTCCCCTATTTGAATCAAGTTCTCATCCACAGGGGTTTCGTGGGAGCCCCACAATTGAACGGAATGGTTAAGTATATCTCCACTGTTGTGGCCTACTAAATTCCAATATGTTTGCTGAGCCAAGCTCATTGCTGTTGGTTTATTTCTTGGTACAACCTCCATATCAAGTCGCAATTCCAAGTTCCCACTTAGATCATAGACCACCTACACAATACCAAAAGTCTGAGATCATGCGCCATGTTCCTAGCAATAACTATAAAAACATTTTACAAAGGGGCAAATGACAGTTTTTCCTCAAACGAAGGCTGAGAGTTATTTAGAAAATGAGCTTTTGAAAATAAAATTGTACCTGAGGCTGATATTACGAAGGATAGAATCAGAGAAATTTTTTCGAATTGCAAAGGCTTGCCATTGGCGATAAATGCAGTTGTTGGAGCCATGAGTTTCAAGAGACTGAAGATGAGTGGAGCCTCTCCATTCGTCTAAAAAAATGGCAAAATCGAGGCCATTTTCCATGAAAATTTACTGTAATTTTTATCAGAAATTTGGAGGCATTGGAAGAATCATCAAACTTTTATAAAGAAAACGAAATGCTAGTTTTGTTGCAGACGGACCACAATATATTATATTTAAAAAAATTGACTACCTTCTTTTTAAAAAGTAGTATAAATTTGCTAGTTTCAGTCACAAAAAACAACACATTTGAATTTCAGGAAACAAATTAGCATCAGAAAATTGAAAAACTCTGCCTGTGAGTCCATCAGGTTTATTATTCAATGAAGAGTCAAGATAACAAACAATAAGAAAAATGCCTATAAAGGCTTGATGGTTACTAAAACCAAACCATTTGCATCGGTATGTGTGGCTAGCTTCCATCCCAGAGAAGAAAAAGACTAATCAATATTTTGTTTGTGGCATTACTGAAAATTGATAGACGCATGGGCATTTTCCTGTAGTTTTTGCCATCCGTAGACAGGAAGGGCACTGCAAATTATTGGCCTACATATACATTTGTTGTGGAAAGCAGGGTAGGACATCAAATTTCTAGCCTGTTGTGTGGTGGTTTATTGGGGGAAAGCAAACATGAAACAGAGGAAGTATCATCCATATAATAGATCAAATCCTCTCCATCTACTGAAGTAAAAGATTGGATTCTCTACATCCTTCTACTTTTCCACTTTCCAAACAACTTTCTCAAAACCTATTTTCCCACCTGTATTAAAACAAGCAATAATGCAAGAAAATTTGACAGATACGTTTCGTAAGATGCAATACAACATCATTGAGATGTAAATTTTGAATATATATTAAATAGGTTACATAAAAATGGAAAGTATCTCTGCAATTAACAAGTTGTGACCAAGCATAGATACTAATGCTCTGAAGATTATTCATTCCCTTGACGATTTCAAATGCAGTTACTTCAATGAGAAGAATCTCCCCTATCTGAATCAAGTTCTCATCCACAGGGGTTTCGTGGGAGCCCCACATTTGAACAGAATGGTTAAGTATATCTCCACTGTTGTGGCCTACTAAATTCCAATATGTTCGCTGAGCCAAGCTCATTGCTGTTGGTTTATTTCTTGGTACAACCTCCATATCAAGTCACAATTCCAAGTTCCCACTTAGATCATAGACCACCTACACAATACCAAAAGTCTGAGATCATGCACCATGTTCCTATCAATAACTATAAAAACATTTTACAAAGGGGTAAATGACGCTTTCTCCTCAAACGAAGGCTGAGAACTATTTAGAAAATGAGCTTTTGAAAATAAAATTGTACCTGAGGCTGATATTATGAAGGATAGAATCAGAGAAATTTCTTCGAATTGCAAAGGCTTGCCATTGGCGATAAATGCAGTTGTTGGAGCCATGAGTTTCAAAAAGAGTGAAGATGAGTGGAGCCTCTCCATTCGTCCAAAAAAATGGCAAAACCGAGGCCATTTTCCATGAAAATTTACTGTAATTTTTATCAGAAATTTGGAGGCACTCGAAGAATCATCAAACTTTTATAAAGAAAAAGAAATGCTAGTTTTGTTGTAGACGGACCACAATATATTATATTTAAAAAAAATTGACTACCTTCTTTTTAAAAAGTAGTATAAATTTGCTAGTTTTAGTCACAAGAAACAACACATTTGAATTTCAAGAAACAAATTAGCATCAGAAAATTGAAAAACTCTGCGTGTGAGTCCATCAGGTTTATTATTCAATGAAGAGTCAAGACAACAAACAATAAGAAAAATGCCTAGATGGTTACTAAAACCAAACCATTTGCATCAGTATGTGTGGCTAGCTTCCATCCCAGAGAAGAAAAAGACTAATCAATATTTTGTTTGTGGCATTACTGAAAATTGATAGACGCATGGGCATTTTCCTGTAGTTTTTGCCATCCGTAGACAGGAAGGGCACTGCAAATTATTGGCCTACATATACATTTGTTGTGGAAAGCAGGGTAGGACATCAAATTTCTAGCCTGTTGTGTGGTGGTTTATTGGGGGAAAGCAAACATGCAACAGAGGAAGTACCATCCATATAATAGATCAAATCCTCTGCATCTACTGAAGTAAAAGAAGACTCACAATTTCTATCTCAGGTAATAGCCATCTGTAGGCGTCTCATCAGTAATGATGTTATTGTCGGAACGTTGCAATTGCACATATGGATTTAACTCGCAGCCTACCACAGGAATATCAGAAGGAAGGTGCATTCTGAACACGCTCAACGTCGTTTCAAGTCTCCGATATGCAGTCAACGAATTGGTGAATGGAAATGAAACCTGTTAGCACATATTTTGGTATCTTTCATTTTTTGGATTGTTTGGAATAATGGGATTGATGTGAAGGGAAATATTGTCCACTATTTGCTGCTATAATTTATATTTCAGTTTAGCCTCAAGGCAGATATTTCACCAGGATTAGATCCATGCAACCTCTAAAGAGGTGAAATTTCTGAAATTGCAGAAAAAACCTAAATTCATGAAATCTCTACAATGATATGTCAACCTTACATCTCTTGGTCATGTCTCACTATCAACCATGTCCATACATGTTTTTAGGGTTTTATTGTCTTTCCTGCTTTCCAGCAAGCCAAAGATAAATAAAATTATCAGAGTGTTCTTGTGATTCTGGGGATCAATTTATCTTAATAAATGACATGCTTCAAAAAGGTATGACGTCAAGTGCAAATCTCTGGCGACAATTTTGGCCAAATAGTTCCACGATGAAAGGTGCTCCACAACACTGGTTGGGGGAGGGACCAATCAACACTTCGTGTAACTCTACATTGAATCTAGATGGTGCATTGAATGCAATGAATATGGACATTAGCACTGGGAGGGGTGCGGATAAATCAACACTTTCGGCACACGAAACCAGTAGCCTTCAAACACCTCACTAGGAAGAAAGGAAAAAATGACCAAAAAACTAGTTAATTGAGAAACACTTAAAATATTCAAATTTTATATATATATAGTCATGTGTTTGTTGAAGAAATGCACTGACCCATTACTTGAACATCATTCAATAGACCATGAGATGATTCTCCTCCAACCACTACTCTGAAGAAATGCATGTGTTCACTCGTTGGTTGATGTGTGAAGGGTGAATTGACCGAGAGGGAAAGTGCATGCAGGGATTAGTCGCTTGTTCGTTGATGAGTGAGGGGTGAATTGGCTAAGAGGGCATGCGGATTGGCCCATAGAGGGCCGTCTAAGTTGGTTATGGAGTTGCATGGATCTTCCACTTGGATCTTGGTAAACGTTCTAGATAGTTCGAGTGAAAGGTGTCATAGGTTTTGTTATCATATCGAGGTAATTTCAATAATAAATCGTGAGAGAGAATGAACGTATAATGTATTTTTTTTTATTTTGTAGAATTTTGGTGAAATACGAGTTAAAATGTTGTTCATAAAACTTTATAAGTGTGAGAAGTTTTGTTGTCAAAAGTTTTGTTATCATATCGAGGTAATTCCAATAAGAAATTAACTAAGGCAACTGAAGTGTGACTATCTCGTAACATTGTGAACATCATTCCTCGGGTATTTTATTGAGTTTCTTTACCGGATAAAAACGCAGTATTGGAGTAAGTTACCTGATCGCTTTAATATGGCAATATTGGATTTGACCAACAGATCTCTTTGATTGAGTAGACCCAGCAAAGTTCAAGAATATAATATAATAGATAAACATAATGCTCCCTGTCTTTTGTGTTGCCCTTTTTATCGAAAAACACCCAAATTTTTATGCAAATTCAAACACGTCATGCCTCTGACAACCTAGGTGTAACATAGAATGAATGTGTTGTGTGGCACATATGAGAGCCTATCTGCATGGATCTTCCACTTGGATCTTGGTAAACGTTCTAGATAGTTCGAGTGAAAGGCATCTGGGCACACCAATCTCTCAGTTCAGTCCTAGCCTAAATCCAACAAACGCATTCAACAACTTCATTCTATAAGCACGAGCTTCATAGCATGATTGATATTTTATCTAATTCCAAATTATGATATGAATGATATTTTATCTAATTCCGAAGATTTTAGTGCACTGCAAAACAAGGCAGCTACGGATTTGTAGATAAGAAGATAAGGGAAGTGAGTATATATGTGCCAATTCACTATGGGAATTTTCAATAATTTTGAGATTTTTATTGTCTTTTTCCATTTTGTGTGTGTGCTTTTTGTTCTTGAAACCCAAGAATTGTTTGTATGTTTTTTGTTCTTGAAACCTAATAAACAAAATTTGAGAAGACACATTGTGGGAATTAGAAATAGGATATGGGGTTTAATTCTGTGTAGTTTGGTTTATTACTAGATCTATTTCCGAATAACCAGTGAAAGGGGACCGCCATGTCCCTTGCAAGTAGAATTCTTTGAAACCCAAGTCCAAGTGCAAGCACGGATTAGTTTCTTGTTGGTTGATGTGTGAAGGGTGAATTGACCGAGAGGGAAAGTGCATGCAGGGATTAGTCGCTTGTTCGTTGATGAGTGAGGGGTGAATTGGCTAAGAGGGCATGCGGATTGGCCCATAGAGGGCTGTCTAAGTTGGTTATGGAGTTGCATGGATCTTCCACTTGGATCTTGTTAAACGTTCTAGATAGTTCGAGTGAAAGTTGTCATAGGTTTTGTTATCATATCGAGGTAATTTCAATCATAAATCGTGAGAGAGAATGACGTATAATGTATTTTTTTTTTAATTTGTAGAATTTTGGTGAAATGCGAGTTAAAATGTTGTTCATAAAAATTTATAAGTGTGAGAAGTTTTGTTGTCAAAAGTTTTGTTATCATATCGAGGTAATTCCAATAAGAAATTAACTACGGCAACTGAAGTGTGACTATCTCGTAACATTGTGAACATCATTCCCCAGGTATTTTATTGAGTTTCTTTACCGGATAAAAACGCAGTATTGGAGTAA
>APFE031202878.1:81591-92021 GCA_000404065.3 Pinus taeda | reverse complement strand
TGATCAAACATGCTCTTACAAAGTGATTTTAAGGTGTCAAGGTCAAATTTTGTCATTTCAGTGAGTCTTCAAGCAAAATTTGGTCACTAGGCATTAGGTCTAGGGTTTGATTTTACCCTTGTCAAAGTTGTCCAAATGACGTTTCATGTCACCATTCAACTGAGTGTACCATCATTCAAAGGGTTGTCATCATCATGTCAAGTTCCACTGGGTCATTTTACACCTTGTTCATGCTTCAGTTGCACCTAGGCAAGGTTCATTTCCCTCTCCTATGGTTTTGAAGCTAATTTCTCTTGGATGGCAAAATCATCAGACAAACTTGTATCCTGATGTTCATACACCTTCCCCTATCCATATTGTACCTTATTAAACACTTCCCATCACTAAAATCCTCCAAATTCCTCATTTTCGCACAAACCCTAGTTTTTTGCTACAACTTGGCAATCTTCTAGGCTAGGCCTGTGTTTTGCCTTTTTGGACCCGTTCCCCTCACTCAATTTATGAGATTCCACTTTCCCCTACTTTCTAACATCCCTCCCCACTTCCCAAAGTTTTCTCAAGAATTTAAGAGCCCCCTATCCCCTTCATTTCGCTTCATTTCGGCAAATCCCTTGTCCCACACATCGGCATAGGTTTCACTCAAATGATGTTTCTGAGCAATCAAAGATGAATTTGGGAAAACTGAGAGACATTTTTGTCCACAACAGACCAAGGAATAAAAAACTCCTTCACTTTTTACACAGGTGTCATGGTTTTAGAGAAATGTCAAAAATACAATTGCCTTGGGAGAATTGATACACCTCTGAAGTGACCTTGGGAAAATCAAGTTTTCTCCGAGCTCGGTTGGCAAAATGACTTGCTTGATGAGTAAAATGATAACTAGACACAAATATATTTCCAATGAGATATCGTGAGCTCAATTTGGAATTGAGGAACACCTTCCAATGTTGACTGCAATAGCACTCTGCCTTGAGGCAGCCTCACTGGGCACATTTTGACCAGTCTTGGGAGATTTGATTTTTGATAGGGAAAATGAAATCCAAATTGAAACATTCTAGTCGCGTTGGAAATTAGACTCAAAGACCTTTCCAACGAGCTATCCTGCACCCAATTTGGACACTGGGAAGGCCTCCAAAATTCTCCTGCACAAAGGCGCGGCGCACAGAGGGAGCGCGGCGCACAAAGGGAGATTTTCCAGTGTAAATTTACACTGGCGCGGCGCACAGGGCTAAAAGGCCTGAAGTTGACTGGAATCTTCCTCTAGATCTGCAAATTCTTCATTCCACAAGGTTTCCACAAGCAAACAAGGTCATTGTGCAAATGAAGGTCATAAAGAAACGTTGCAAAGTGATTAGGAGAGAAAAGTGTGCATTGTGCGTGTTTGAGTGAGTTGGAGGCAGTTCCAAGGAGCCGGCGCATATACTCAGGGGCGCGGTGTGCACAGAGGAAGCGGCGCACACAGAGCCTTCCCGCAGTTCAAACTTTCCACAGGCGCGGCGCATACCCAGGGCACGGTGCACTGGGTTTTGCGCGTGGCGCACAAAGACCAAGGCCCGAAACAAGGCCAAATCACCTCCAAATTTTTGTGAAGCCCATCAAACTGAAAGGTAGGCTCTTTGACATCTTTTTTTCATCAAGTTTTATCAATGATATGATGGTTTATACCGATGTTTGAATGCAACCAAATGCATAAAATCAACCATAAGAAATCACCAAGAACCATGATGGCTAGGGTTGCTAAAGTGTGTTGTTAGTGCCAAGGTTTCATTCCACCCATCATTTTCCCCCTCACCTACCATTTTGCCTATTCTCCTTTTCTCATTTTTCCTAATATCCTTGCCCTAAATTACTACCAAAACCTCTCCCCTATCCCTCCACTATTTGGTCAACATGACACCCCAAACCCTACCTTGTTAAAAACCCCAAACCCTACCCTATCAAAATACCCAAACTCCTCCCATATCCCTAAAAAAATTTCTCCCTATAACCCCTATTCCCATTACATTACTCCCTTCCTAATACTCCCTATTTCATTGTTCCCCTTGGTGACAAATAGCACAAAGGCACCCAGCCTCACACCATCATCAAAGGGCAGCTTAGGTACAGTATACACAGCAGTCATGGCTTCACAACATTCATCGGCGTATGAGAGGGAGACACACAGTGATTGGCAAAAGTGAACAAGGACAATTACATGCTCGGGCACATGAAAAACCATTATTGGGCACACAATCATGTTTGCAAGGCACGAATAAGGAATTTAAAGGCAAAATTGAGCAAAGCAACAAAAGAGGAAAAAGAGGCAAAAGAACAAGATCAACTTCGAATCTTGGCTGAAGCTTCTGTGGCCCAGCATAGTGCCTCTTAGAGAACCTCCAGCCCAAATTTCAAGAAATTTGGGACAATTTTGGTCACATGGAATTTTTTGGCACAAACACAGGTTTTTTCTCTATACGCGTCGCGCCACTGGCGCGACGCGTAGGATTGGGAGCTCCAAATGAGAAATGGTTTGCATTTTTGGGTTCAGCATGCAAAATCATGACTACTGGCACTCGGGCAAGAAATTTGGGCATGATTTGAGTCTCCAGGAGGTCAAAAACACCCATAAAATGGCCTCACTGCCCCTATTTTGACACACAGGAAGCAGTGTTTGGAGAATGAAGATTTGGAGGGGCAAATGAGCTCCAAATTCAAAAATTCCACTTGGGTTGGAAAGTAGACAGGACGGGATTTCCAACAAGCACACTTGGGTACATTTTGGACTACGGAAAGTGCCTCAAAACTGCCCTCAAAGTGGCACGGCACATATATAAAATGGTGCGGCGCATATAGGAAAAAAGGCCCAATTTGCCTCTATTTCGTGAAATTTCGATTCGCGACTTTTCATAAGTGGGCCCTCTCATCTACACTTCACTTTTTCGACACCAAAGGCAGCATTTAAAGTATTTTCACTCCAGATGGGCATCTATCCAGGTGGCAAAGGAAGGCAAAGGGTCACCCAAGCCACTTGTCATGTTTGTAACGCTGCACCTGTAGCTGATGTTTGGCTCTCCACCTTCATTTTGTAATGATTCAAGTAACTCCCCAACCCTTGGGCATTCTATCTCTTCTTGGCACATTCTATATATTGTATGCAAACTATTTGCAAAGGGTTGGTTGGCTTGTAACTTCTGGGAGACTATGGGAAAGAAACTCTGTTTCTTCATTGTATATTTTTTACAGAGGATTAATGAAAGGCAGCGGCTCTGTTTCATGAGATTCATGTGGTTGTGAGTGCAACAAATGTGTCTCTTATGTTTCATATGTATTTTGTTATGTTTCATAGCTCATTTCATATTCATTTCCGATGAAATTTTCTAATTTAGATAAGGTAGAATTCAATTTTATTGCTCTACCTGTGGGAAAATTTCATGTTCAATGTTCTTCTTCTGTTGAAAAGGATTCATGTTGCCCATGCCCTTTTCACCCTCCTAAGCAATCTCTCCATTCCACGTTGCTTCAAACTAAATTGCTTGACTCTCCGCCTATCTTGCCTCACGAAGTAATCTGTGTCTTTATATTAAATTCTCTTTTCTTTGAGGTCCATTGATCCCATACCATCCTAGAAACATAGTCATTCATAAAAATCACTACTTGTACCCATATTCATTTACTAGCCTAAGCTAAATATTTTGCTGTAAGTCATCTCAAGCCATTTCTTTTATCTATTCACTGAGTGTGACTCGGAGAGAGCCCTCTCCTGTTCTGGTAGGGCTAGCTACCAGACTGAGCGTTGTTTGTGGTTACCCTGATTTTGCCTTCCTTCAGTGTAAGGCGGATTTAGGTGCTAACATACAACAACCCTCTTTCACTGCTTCAAACCTTCACTCACAATTGTGGCTTTCCCTCACCTAATTTTGTCCACAATTCTCTGTAATTCTAGGAAATTCCCAGCCCCAAATAATCTCTTATGACCTCTTGTTTCAAGGAAGATACAATTTGTGGCTGACCTAAGGTATTCTTCCAGTCTTATGGCCCTCTACCCATGCAGATATGTCTGTGGCCTACCTGTCCCATACTTGGAAGAATTGTAGCCTGCTTTATGGAGGAAGACCACACTTGAAACACACAGAAACGTAGCCCAAAAACACCTTATACCTACGGCCTCTCCTGAGGTAAACTTAGACCTGCGGTGAAGGATAATCATGCCCAGAACAACCCTATACCTCCACATCTTTTCCTCTGAAATTTGTTGCCTAAAATGTGTTTATAAAGAGATAGATGCACATTTGGATGAGTAAATGAACTCACACATGTGCCTAATTTATGCCTTTCACATGTGGCTCCAACGAATTCATGCTGACTGTCAACAGTCTTTCTAAATCCAAGCCAACTTGCACAAATCATGAAAGTGACATTCAAAAATTAACATCTCAAGTTATAGAACTCCAATTTGAGTTATTTTCAAAGTGATGGATTTACCTCGCCATGCTCTATCACCTCAAATTTTCTCATACTCAAATTCCTCATGGTTTTTTCCTTTGGGTGAAAAACCCAAACCTTGGGTTCTAATCCCACAAATGACTCTTGTGGTGCTCCACCCTCCAAACCCTGAACCCTAGGGCTTGGAGTACCTCCCAAGCTACTCAAAAAACAAGACTATGTATGCCTTTTTTACCACATGGATTTATGCGTTGGAGAAACTTATAATTAGAAGAGAAATCCCTTTGGGGTATCAAAGAACCCTTATGCTCTAAGCTATTAATATTTATATGTGATGAGTGGCTATCGTGTGTGTGTGTGTGTGTGTGTGTGTGTGTGTGTGTGTGTGTAACTGGCAAGAAGGGAGTTTATAGTAGTTTACTTGTAGAAAAAATACATAGTCAAAGGTTAAAATTTAATGTGGGAATAGAACTAAAACTATAGACATATTTCAAGTGTAATTCTAATATATAATGCATATAAATTATCAGCATTCCCTAGATTTTTCTTGAGACAAATATCGAGTGTAATTCTTTGAGATCTCCTTGATTGTAAATAAATTAATATGTGTGTGTGTGTGTTCCTTTTTTTTATCATGGAAGAATGGAATTTTTTTTTAGGAGGGATGTTACAGGTGGTATCAGTGCTGAAGTTTAGAACTGAGGCCTTTGTCAGACAATTTTTTCCAAAATTTATCTAACAGTGAAAATGTGTTGATCTTGCATAATTAATATAGAGGAAGGTCAAACAAAAAGAAGGCATCATGGCATAACCTCATGATGATACTCCAATTGGCGAAGATATGATTTATGTGCATATAGGTCAACAAGCCCAAACCCTTTCCAAAGAACTATTAAACATGATGAAAAATATGCAAGCTAAAATGTTAAACCTCCATGTTGATCATGAACAATTATTAAAGTTAGTGTAGAAGATGAATAGATAATCAAGAATTTGACAAATATATAACCAAAAATATGGAGGCAATGAAAGAAGGTGAAAATAAGGAAGAAACCTCTAAAAAAAGGCACTATAAGAGGAATCAGAAAGATAGAAAGAAAAAGTTGAAAAAGAGGAACACGGCTTGTCCAAAATTCAAACTAAGCCTAAAAAGAAACCCAAGGTAGAGTTACATGAGGAATTTACAAAAATCAGGCCCCCCAACATATGATGGGGAATCTGAGGAAGCGGCATAATCTTGGCTTTTAAACATAAATCGGTATTTCCAGGTTTGTGATTATACCACCGATTTAAAGGCCAAGTTAGCCACATATCAGTTGTAGGGGAAAGCATCCCCGGTGGGAAGAAGTTTGAACAGTTCATAATTTGGAAATAAAAGAAGTTAACTAGGAGGAATTCCAATAATTATTCAAGAAGTATTTAACATAACGATATTTTGATGATAGGGAGAAGGAGTTTCATGATTTGAAACTGGGATTGATATCTATGGATGAATTGATAACTAAATTTATGCATCTTCTATGTGATGTGTGCCTTACATAAAGGAAGAAAAATACAAAATCCAGGGATTCATAAGTTTTCTTCCACCCTCCTTCAAGGAGTGAATTAAGTATGATAACCCCAATACTATGGATGGGGTTATTTAAAAAATGAGGATTTGCTACCAGTAATCCAAAGCAAAGAATGATAGCTCTAAATATTAGCTTAATAAAAAGAAAGAAAAAGCAATGCAAAACAAGGGAGGAAAAAATGGTCAGTTTAAGCAAAGTGGCAAAGGAAGGAAAAATCATAGCTTTAACAATAATAATGGACAGTCCCATAAGTTACAAGGTCAAGCCCAAATTGGGTTTAAACAAATTGAACCTAGTAAGGAACTTAATGGGAAGGATAGGGAACTGTGAAAATGTTTGGTTGTGGTGAACCCCACCTTTTATGACATTTCCCTTACAATACAAAATCAGTACATCATGTTCAAATTGTCCAAGAGGATTCCACTATCAACAATGTAGCCAAAAACATTCAGCACATTAGTGCAATGTTGGAGGAGCGACATGCAAACCAGAAATCCACGATTGTGGAAGTAGAATATATTATCCTTGACCAACTTATTTCTATATTAATTGATCTTGGTGCCAACCTAAGTTATAGCCCTAAAGTTATAGAAAATTGTAAATTAGTGTTTGAAATTTTTAAAAATCATTGACTTTTTCAATTGGTTATGGGTGAAAGAACGGTCACCAACTATAAAATATTTCTCAATTGTGTTGAATGGGAAACATTTCACATTCAGTTTAAATGTGTTTCCATTAGGCTCTTACAATGTGTTGATAGGCATGGATTGGATAGAAAGTCATAAAGCACTTGTTAATTATCTTGAGAAACAAAATTACTTGTATGACTGAAAGTGGTGAAACTCAAGTTATATTAGGCATACCCAAACCTATTTCGATACAGAAAATATCAGAAATACAGGTGAGGAAGGTAGCTAAAAAAGGGTGTTGACGTTTTTCCATCAAAGTATAAAATAAGTCTCAGAAAAAGACAACTAAGTTATTAGAAGAATTAGAGGTGGTGAGAAGTTTCCAATATGTGTTTCTAGATGAGATCCATAGACTACCTCCTAGGAGTGAGATAGGTTTCTCCATAGAACTAGTATGTGGATCAGCATTAGTATCCAAATCCCCTTACTGAATGATTGTACTAGAACTTATGGAATTGAAAGTTCAATTGCAGAAATTGTTGAGTAAAGGGTATATTAGACATAGTGTATCCCCATGGGGTGCATCAGTCCTTTTTATTAAGAATAAGGATGGAATGTTTAAGTTGTGCATTGAATATGACAAGCTCGATAAGTTAAAAAGTTAAAAATAAATACCCTTTACCCTGTATTGATGATTTTTTGACAAAGTGAATGCGGCAGTTGTGTTCTCCAAGATAGGTCTCTGATATGAGTATCACTAGCTAGGAATTAGGGAAGAAAGCATACCAAAAATAACATTTTGAACCCAATATGGACACTATGAATTCACAATTTTATCTATTGGGCTCACAAATGCACCTACCATTTTTATGTGTTTAATGAACAATGTGTTCAAAAAAAAATTGGACAAATTTTTGTTGATTTTCATAGATGATATATTGGTATATTATAAGATGTTAGAAGAACACAAGAAACATTTGAAAATAGTATTATGAACCTTGCAGGAAAATTGGTTATACACAAAATTCAATAAATGTGAATTTTTTTCAGGACAAGATACAATACTTGGGTCACGTGATTTCAGAAAAAGGGATAGCAGTGGATCCCAAGAAAGTGAAGGTCATTCTTGATTGTTTTGTACCAAAGGATGTGACTGATATAAGATCATTCATGGACATAATTGATTATTACCATAGGTTTATAAATGGATTTTCCAAGTTGGTTGTTAAGCCCCTATACTATTAGTGTAACCCCTTATTGTTATTAGTACAACCCCCTTATTATATTATTGTGCCCATGTAGTCCCCATATTTTTATTATTGTGCCCCATAGAAGCCCACTATTGTTATTATTGTGCCCTTACATTATTATTGTTATGTCGACTCTAATTATATTATGACCCCTTAGACTCCTATATATAGAGAGGAGTTCTTGTCATTTGTATCATCAAAGAATTGTTCATTTGTGTAATGTAAAGGAGGTTGCCCCCTCGAAGGGGCTTATTTATAAGGTGTTCATCTATATTTTCTATCTTTTTGTGAGCTAGTTTCATAACATTTGGTATCAGAGCTTTGGATTCTAGGGTTTGGCTGCTCCAAATAGGAAATTGTGGAATTTTCACTATAACTTTTTTTATGTGATGTTTCAGAAGTGCAAAAACAAACCCATTTGAGATTACATTGTGTTGAACCTCGGGTCCAAATTTCAAATCTTATATCGCTATATTTTCGGAGATATAATCTGAGGAAGTTAGGGTTTTTGAAGATCCCTTAATTACATTCCAAATAGGTGACCTTGGGAAAATCATCATAACTTTCGCTCTGAGCATCTGATTGAATTTTCGTAAGAATTTATAGAAAGAGAATGAATTGTATCTTTTTGGATATCATTTTTAGAACCTAAGGTTGAAACAGTGACTCACAGCACGTCATACAAGTTCGCTCTACGGAACAAATTGATAATTAGGTCATCATGGGATATTGGGAATATATCTTTCTTCAGGAATCCAATTGCACTCAAAATTGTGGAGTTAGAAAGAGGACTCAGAGGGCTATTACAGACCAAAATTTTAGAACTTAAAGATTCGAAAGTACAAAGTTACAGTAGCTTCAAGATCAAGCTCCTAAAATCAAGAAAAAGTGAGATGAGGAAGTTTGATGGCAAGGATCTGGTAATTTGGATACTACAAATGGAGAAATATTTTGATCTACATGGTGTACCACTGTTACAAAAGGTACGTATTGCATATAATTATTTATAGCCAGATCAATTTTTATGGTATAAAGGGCTTTGTTCTCGTAAACCACTTGTCACGTGGTGAATTTTCATGGAGGAAATGATAGCACATTATGAGGATACAAAGAGAAACACATTCTTTAGCCAATTGATAAATCTAAAGCAAAAGGGTTCAATGGCAGAGCACATTGAGGAATTTCAAAAATTTAATATAAGGGTAAATGATATTCCAGAGAAGCAAATGATTGATGTCTTCATAGGTACTTTAAAGGATAACATTCAACATGAGGTTCATCTTTTGGGAACCTGATTCATTGGAGAAGGCATTTAGGTGGGCAAGAAAAATTGAAAGCAAAATTATGGAAACAAGGAATCCCACCACTCACGGCTATAATTATGGAAGTGTTTTTTCTCCTAACCTTCCACAACCTATAAGGTTTGCACCACGACAATTGGAAGAAAAAGGAGAAAAAGGGCTTTGTTACAATTGTGATAGCAAATTCACTAAAGGTCATAAGCGTGCCGAGAAGAAATTATTTTACATAGATTATGAAGAGGAGAAAGAAAAGGATCAAGAAACATCAAAAGAGGAGGATATACACTAGGAACCAACCCCAGAGAAAGAAGAAATGAATCCGACCATATCTTGTAAAGCATTGGCAAGAATTACCAGTCCTCAAACTCTCAAGATAGAAGGGAATATCAAGAAGAAAAAGGTTCAAGAAGCGAAAGATCACATCAAGAAAGAAGAAATGAATCCAACCATATCTTGTAATGTATTGGCTGGAATTACCACTCCTCAAACTATCAAGAGAGAAGGACATATCAAGAACAAAAATGTTCAAGAACTGAAAGATCACATCGAGCATCAAGAAATGAATCTGACCATATATTGTAAAGCATTGGAAGAAATTTCCACTCCTCAAACTCTGAAGATAGAAGGACATATCAAGAAGAAAAAGGTTCAAGCAGTGAAATAACACATCGAGCATCAACAACAAGTTCTCCAACTTTTAAAGGATAACACCACTTTGGTGCAAAATCAAATGAAACAAAAGGTAGATCAACATCGTAGTGAAAAAAGTTTTGATGTAGGTGATTGGGTATTTTTATAGCTACATCTCAAGTAAGCTATTTATGAGAAGGAAATGTTGGCAATATTACATGCACTTAAGAAATGGCGACCTTACCCAATGGGAAGACACTTCAAGGTGAAAATGGATCATGATAGTCTTAAATAATTTTTAGAACAAATATTATCTTTAGAAGAACAAAAAAAATGGGTCACAAAATTGTTGGGTTATGACTTTGACATCATCTATAGAAAAGGGAAGCAAAATTTTGTTGCAGATGCACTCTCAAGAAAAGATGAGGATGTGGAAGCATTATTTTGTGCTATTTCTATTATCCAACCAAATTGGATAAATGAAGCAAGGGATGAATGGAAGAAGGATGAAGAAGTATGGACACTCATTCAAAAGTTGCAGAAGATCCCAATTCAAACAATATTTCCAGAACTTGAAGAGGAAGGAAAAATCATATTGGAACCTAGAGCAGTCACAGAAACAAGAAC
>APFE031202878.1:9725-81226 GCA_000404065.3 Pinus taeda | reverse complement strand
AGAGTATCTCATCAAGTGGAAGAACTTACCCGTTGAAGATTCCACATGGGAGGACAAGAATTTTATACAAAAGCATCAAGAACTACGCAAGCATTGAGGGCGACACTTTTTGAAGGAGAGGGGCATCTTAGGCCCCTATACTACTAGTGTAACCCCGTATTGTTATTAGTACAACCCCCTTATTATATTGTTGTGCCCATGTAGTCCTTGTCATTATTGTGCCCCATAGAATCCCACTATTGTTATTATTGTGCCCTTACATTATTATTGTTATGTCGGCTCTGATTAAATTATGACCCCTTAGACTCCTATATATAGAAAGGAGGTCTTGTCATTTGTATCATCAAAGAATTGTTCATTTATGTAATGTAAAGGAGGTTGCCCCCTCGAAGATGTTTATTTATAAGGTGTTCATTTATCTTTTCTATCTTTTTGTGAGCTAGTTTCATAACATTGGCATACCCTCTAACCTCCATATAGAAGAAAGGAGTAAAACTTTTATTGACACAACATGTCAAGAAAGCTTTGAAAAGCTAAAACACCTACTTACAGTTGCTTCAGTGCTCAAAATAGCAGATCTATAAAAAATACTATGAATTGTGTACAAAGGCATGCCTTGAAGGCTTGCGTGGTGTGCTTATGTAGAAGGAGCATGTTGTGTCTTATGAGTCTCAAAAATTTAAAGAACATGAGAAAAAATACACTGTCTATGACTTAGATTTGGCAACAGTAATTCACACCCTCAAAATGTGGAGGAATTATTTGATTGGAAGAAAATTCACTTTAATCATGGATCACGTAAGTCTGAAATACTTTTTCAACCAGTCTAATATGAACGTCAAGCAAGCCAAGTGGATGGATTTCCTGAGCGAATATGACTTTGACATTGAACACTAACGGGCCTCCTTTAGAAATAAATAATAAGGCCTATCTAACCTTCCTTCAGCCTATATTTACCTCTTTCCTCACATTTACTGTCATCTTTTTTACTATTATGTGGTTATTAGGAAGACTATAGGATGATTATCATATCTTGTGTCCTAATGTGATTAATGTGCATGAAAATAGTGCATTAGAATGAATTTACTATGCAGAGATACGTTGGAAGGTAGTTGGAGAAGATGTAGGAGGGTGGTCTCCTACATTTACTCACCCAAATATCGACATGTTCCCTACATCTACTCTCTTCCAGTTTGAAGATCCACATGCAGCTGATGAACTCAAGGACTACAGGGAGAAAGATCCATATTTTTAGGAATTTTGGAGGGAAGTGACCCTCTTTCCAAGGAGGTTTCCCCTCAATCACTTTTGTATAAATAAGCAATCTGAAGGGCTTAATTGGATTCGAACTTTGGTAGAAGGATGTATATTATTAGGAGTTGAGAAATTGTTGTTTCCATTTCCATTTCTAATGTACTTAATCATTCTTTTGCATTAATGAAAGTCCTTTTGTTGATCCACAACTGAGTTTATTTCAGAGGGCTCATTCAACTTGGGTTAGGGCCCAACCTAGAGGCTTGTATATTTCTTTCATGCATTTTATTTCCTAGCAATGTTCTCCTTCTTTGTCTAGTAGACTTGTTTATGGAAATTTCTTATGCAAGTCTTCCAATCACTTCTATTTTGGGGTGCATGGTTGGAGATATAGCATTGGCAACAAAAACAAAATATAGTTTCTTTCTTTTGCAGTAGTTAGGTATTTGATTTTCCTCCTTTTACATACTTTGTTTTATGCACATGTATTGATTGATATAGCAATCTTCTTTGAGCCTAGATAGCATCATCTCTTATGGATGTAGGTATTGTGCATTCTACAACTTAGAATTTTTTAAATGCAATAAATAGATTACAAATAAAATTCAACTCGTCCTTTCTTGGTTATTTCCATTTTCTACAATAGGCTTATTACTTTGGCACTCTTTTCAAGCTACAAAAGAATAATATGTCTAGTGTGAAGGTACTACTATTTTTTTCAGTGTTTGCATTTTCATTCACACTCCTCTCCCCACCATCATACTCCTTTCCACCTCACAACTCTTCCAAAACTTATTGTCCACCGAGAACACATTTATGGGTTATTGAAGGCTACCGTGTGCATTGGATTTTGTGCAAGATGGGCCCCTGAAGGTTAATAGGCTTGGAAAAAGCCTCACACAACCTTCATCTATCCTTCACCACCTTTCCTTATCTTCAGATATCATTTACCACCCTCTGAATTCTCACAGATCCAAACTTGTAACAAAACAAGGCAATCTTGTAGCCTCCTCTAGAAATCCTGGTGCATCTTGTAGCACCATGTAAACTTGGACATGATTTCTCCTAAAGCTTTATTTTTTCCTCTTATACTTTAATAATGTCTCTTGGTCTCTGAAACCATGATTGAGTGAAACCAAATACCAGCTAGGCTCTGCTTTTTCCTAGTGCAAGACATTTGTGCAATTAGGGTTAGTGGACAGATTTATGAATTTGGCAATACAGTGATGCTTTTCTTGATTATCTCATGTGATGTCTAATTAATTCTGGCACTAAGTATACTCTCTTTGGAACACAATGATTAAATGTTGATTACATGTTTTTTTTCCTTATGCAAAGCAGATTAGGGTTTCTTGCCTTGATTTATGCTTCTTAATCTAGGATTTTCAGTTTGAAGTGTTGTTATTCCATTACATAGACTAGGTTTCCTTTATATGCAACATTTACATTCTACAAATAGGTTAATGTTTAAACTTATACAAGTAGTGTAGCCTTTACATTTCTCCAAATCGGGTTAGAATTTACTTTTGAGCAAGTAGCATTTCCATTCCTTTGCAAATAGAGTAATATTTCCATTTCTACAATTAGAATAAAACTTTCCTTTCATGCAATTTCTTTCCTTGTAAATCTAGAATCAGTGATAGAGTGGTCTCTATGTGCCCTGGTCCATTCCATTTCTTGAAGGTGGCATGAGTAGGTCTTAGCCTACTGTGCATATAGCACTGTCACCTCTTAAGTTTATATGAAACCCGAGTTGATAATTAAAGTTGGTAGTAGACGCCTCAATCCAGAGTTTAAAATAAAATAAGGTGGCAGACGCCTCAACCCAAATTTTAAAACAAGTATATAATATTTCTATCAGTCAAAGTGAAACAAATATGATGGAACAAATCAATAGGCAACATTAGCATATAAAAATTATAACCAAATATATAAAAGTCTAGAAAATAAATATGATCTAGATAATTGGACTAATTAAGAAATCAGAAAAAATGGGTTGTTAACCTATAAAAACTGACTTTATATACCAAATCAAGAAAAAATAAAGCGATTGATAATGTATGAACACCATAAGAAACCTTTTGTAGGTCATTTGAGGTAAAAACATTGATTACAACCCTCAAAAAATAGTTATTCTAGCTCAGAATGAAATAAAAAGTTATTGGATATTTGGATAGGTGCCAAGAATGTCAGCAAGTGAAGATAAATTATCAACACCTAGTAGGACTGTTGAACCCTTTAGCCATACCAAAGTGGAAGTGGGAGGTGATCTTCCTAGACTTTATCACAGGATTTACTTGGACGCAAAAATAACATGACTCTATAATGGTAGTATTTGATAGACTAACAAAGGTTACCCATTTCATTCTCATGCAGTCTACATATAAATTTGAACCAAGTGGATGATGTTTTTATGAGGGATATTTTTAAGTTACATGGAAAACCAAGGTAATCATTTCAGACAGAGATCCAAAGTTTACTTCGAACTTCTAGAGGTCACTATATAGTATATTAGGTACACATTTAAACTTTACTACTGTGTACCATCCACATATGGATGGGTAGTCTGAAAGAGTGAACCAAACTCTTGAGGACATGTTGTATGTCATGAACCAACATACAAAGTGGGAGGAATACATACACTTGGTAGAATTCACTTAAAAAATTGTTTATCATGCCTCATTAAAAATAAGCCCCTTTGAAGCTTTATGTGGGAGGAAATGTCATGTACCTCTAAGTTTAAGTTTACTTGAGGATAGATCACTGGGACCCAAACTACTACAAGAGATGGAGAAGATGGTAAATAAAATAAAATAGAATTTGAAAGAGGCATAGGATAAAAAAAAAAAGTTATGCTGATTTGAAAAGAACTCCAAGGGAGTTTCAAGTGGGGGAGCATGTTTATTTGAAATTATGGACCAAGAAGAGTTCCTTAAAGTTAAGGAATTGTTCTAAATTGGCTCCTCGATATTGTGGACCATTTGAGATACTATCTAGAGTGGGGCCACTGGCCTATCAATTAGCTTTACTAGCTCATATTAAAACTCCTAATGTATTTCATGTGTCTTTGTTAAAGAAATGCATATTTGATCACAATCACGTAATTAACTTGTAGGTTTTAACCCCATACAGAAATTACCTGCATACAAATTCTAAAACACAGAAAATAAACAATGTGAGAGCATAACACATAAAACACATATACACGGAGATTTTCCCCTAGATTCCAAAACCAGGACTACCAGCTTGATTTTTCATTATGTTCCTTTCAATGCTACAATACATATTTATACATGCCGAAGCATCCAATACCATGGACCAAAAACCATCGCATCCAAAACCATGGACCGAAAACCATCGCGTCGTCCAAAAAACATGTGCGAAAATCATGCACAAAACCATAGGTGGGTCCGCCCAACCTAACATAGGGTCCAAAACAAAAATTTTCCAGGGCGCTACCCCGGACCCCATAAAGTGGGGTTACGGGTACCCCTAAAACCCCCTGTTAGCTATGTGGGTTAGTCGTGGAAAGAATATAACACAACCCAACATAAATGACATATATGCACGTCTACTGTATATGCACATTTATTGTATATCCGCAATTTCCAAATATGCACATATACAGAAGAAATTCACATATACAATATAAATGTATATACAAAAAAAATGTGCATATACAAAAGTTACGCATATACGAAAGATATGCACATCTTTTGTATCACATATCTTTTGTATATTCACAACTTTCATATGTATATACGAAGTTGTGCATATACGAAGGCTATGTATGTATGTAGGTTGAAGTTGTGCACAACTATGTATATGTGTAACTTCTGTATATGAATACTGATGGAAGTTGAACATGTATGGTAGATGCACATATACATAAGTTGCACATATATGGAAGATGTGTATATAGATAATTTATGTGTAACTTCAGTCATTGTATATATGCAACCTCCATATATGTACAATTTGCATTTATACGCAATTTTTGTATATATGCAACTTCCATATATATGCATATGTATTTATGCATATACACAAGATTACCCTCTCCTCCCTACTGATATCCTTCTACCACTTAGGATTACCCGAATGCCATGCTGAGACCCGTTAGTCAAGCTTCCCCCTATTACTATTCCACAATATCTCTTTCCTTCCCCTTGGAGTTTGAAGGTCGCTCATTAACTGGATTAGCTAGGCTGAGCCTGTCTTCCATTTCCCATACCCTCTTTGGTCCCCCCACTGGTTCTGGAAGCTACCATACCCCCGTCGGTTGTCAGAGGAGCCATGGCCTCTTCTCAATCCAGGCTGCTGATTTTCACTATGGCAATTGCCAATTTCTTACCCTAGTATCAGAGTGTCCCTCCTAACCCTCCACAGACTCCTTCTTCCCCCCCCCCCAACCTTCCAAAAAATGCAGCCAATTCATATATAGACATTAACAATAGACAATTGAGCCAAAATTCTCGTATTCTTTCATTTCTTACAACAATTAAGAAACCAGACATCAACAACTTAAGATAGGACCATCATTTTCCAAAACCTTTTGACACCACCCTCACTCTATGCCAAAATCTCTTCCAATTTTGCAACATTTATGCCAAATCTAGACTTAGGAGAGCTCGGTTTACATACCAGTCTCTTTCCAAGTCAATGACGTTGGAATCCACATGCCAGCAATAACCCCTTCTCCTACTGGTATGGTTCTCCTTTCAACTACCAACCTCGTATCCTGGCTCTCGTTCCCTTCTCCCACTTTTCATGCTTTCACTAATCTTTCTCACCACCTTTCTACCTTGAATGTTTACCCACCTACCCATTTGGTTTCCCGAGGCTTCCTCCACTTGCCTCATTCTCCTGGTTCCTTCTGCCTCATTCATGTGGGGTCCTTGGATGGGTCGCCCATGTACCCTCCTCCTTCGTCCTTCAATCATGAGATTCATCCCTGTCCGGATCCGGGCTCCCTTCCCGCCGTGATCGGGTGGCAACAACCCTCTTTATTATACCCAATAAACCATTACCTTATTTTCTACAGGATGTACCTCTACTACTAGTTATATATATATATATTCAAAACTATAAACAATCTAGACACTCTTGCTTTTTACCAGATAGTAAGCTTGGTTATGAAATTCACCATTTGTCGATTGCAGTCACTTGGAAACATTGAGCCTCCCATTCAATTTTGCTATGGGAACATTGCCTGATTTTTCCACACTCTGCTCCCTGAGAAGCTTAGACAAGAGAAATTCCTTCAAGGTTCCAAAACCTCACATCCTTAAGGAATTTTTATGCCTCTAAGAACTCATTCAATGGGATATTCTCTGAGCTTGAAAATTTGAAAAACTTGGTATATATTCACCTTACGAAATCCACAGTTTAAGGAAAATACCAAATGAGTTTTGTAACTATCAATTGTAGTATCTGAAACTCCGTGACAGGTTTTTATCCTACATAACAATGATTTATATCTCGCATGCATACTCGCTCTAATGGAATAACCTCATAATCCTACATGATGTTCCCTCGAACTTAGACCCCGTCTATGGATGAGTGGTGCTTCATAGTTGTGCAAATTAGTGAATGGATTTCCAGCCTCTACAGTCCAACGTTATGTAAAATTGGCCCTTGAACCATTGTGTGTTGAATTTATGGTCCACGGTATTGAAGCTCTCATGATTGGCCTTGGTGGAATATAAATGGATCTCTTCCCCAACATGCCTGCAATAATAAGCTAATAAAAAGGTTCCAGGAATTATTCAGTTGCACCATGTGCAATACCTTTTGGCCTTGATCTTTGTTGTAGATGGCGCGACATCCTCTATAACCTAGAAACTCTTTGATTTTGATTGTGAGGCTTCTTGGCCTCGACAACCCCTTCTTGGATCTCTATTGCAAGTGATAGGACACCTTCCACTTACTTAGTAAACTTTTCCACATCAATCGTGAGACCACTTGACCCTGGGGACCCCTACACGACCCTTGTACTATGCTCCACAGTCCTCCCAATAGGCTTATGCATGATAACTATATGGCATTTTAGCAAGTTGTAGGACCTTCATCCCTTGATTATTGTGGCATATTGACCCTCTAACGTGACAAATGTATACCTTTATGACCCTCACAACCAAAACCAGAGAAATATGACACTGATGGGTATGGCCTCTCGACCATGAAAATTATTGTACAGTTGTGTATGGCTCCCTTGCACCTACAAAATTAATGGATCAGCCAACTATTGCTGATGTTTTCGAATTGATATGTAAAACTTAGAGAAGAAGTAAACTCCTACACCTATAGTTTAAATAATAAATTAAGAGTGTGAAAGAAGCCTAGAATTGTTGAAGCTATGCATGTCGTTAGATTAAATGGCTGAAAAATATCCACAAATGCTTCAATCAGATATCAATTATATAGCCCGAACCGAAACGAATTCCATATCAGGGGTTGTTGCATCAACTGCCTAAAATGTGCAGCAGAAGCAAACTTTAGTATTTTACTAGTCCAAAATCTTGTTATTTACATCTTGCATAATGATAAACACTTGCAAAAACATTTGAAAACTTGAGAGTTTAGATATTAATGATGTTGGTGTAGATGAATTTGAGTAGTTAAAACCGTTGAAGTTGACCAAAATTTAATGGAGTTGTGAGCAAATGACGAAGCTTTACTCCACCTAATGAGCACATGGCCATCAATATCTTTGCATTCTTCAACACTTGTGTGGTGCTTCTTGGTTGCAAATAATGGCACTACAACAATGATATTAAAGACAATCCCTAGAGAGAGGATTGAGTGCTCGACAACCAAGATTTATGCTTTGTAATATAATGATTAAATTGGATCCCCCCAGAGCTCTCATGGCATTGATCTCAGCCTTGGTCAACAAATCCCATATGACTATCCTAAATCTGATCTCAAACCACCCGTACAAACCAAATAAAATTAATAATTGACCGATCTAGGGTTACAACTAGTATCACCAAAGATGGGAAAATATCAGGTAGGGTGAAAATAAATCCCACGAAAGTTACGACGTGAATTGCAAAAAAAAATGATCCACTAAAAATAACCCTCGGGCTGGAAGGATGCAAAACTCTAACACCACTGCAAGATCCCAAACATAAAAAAAAATTAATAAATTTGGTATACTTTAGTGTTCTAATTAAAATGCTTGCAATAAAAAACACCAAAGACAAAGGGATCTTAAAATGTAGCCTTTTATTTATATTAGTAACTAAAAACAAAGGAACCTTGATCGGGGTGCGATGGGATAAAAAATCCCCATGCGGATTGTAGACATGCGTAAGAGGAAGGAGGATAAGATAGGTGGGTGGCGCACCCAAGGACCCCACACGTACACAATATTAAGAACCTAAAGAGTATGGACACAAGAGGCAGCGGCCTTGGGAAGGTAAACTATAAAGCAAGGTGTACAAGTAAGAAAGGTGGCGAGGGGCACCATAGTTTGCATGCACAGTCTGTGGAGGAACTTTCCCGGGGCAGACGAGACTGGTAACAGGGTGGTGGAACTGGCCTACAAAAGGGGAGAACGTCACCACCACTAGCAAGATGCCATCAACTCTTCGAAGGTACACTGGTACATAATTCAGCCCCTCAGTTTTCTAGATATGGAGCATATGTTGCAAGAAAGGAGGTTGGTTTGGCAAAGAATGGTGATGGTTCCGCATGTTTCTGGTGGAATTTGGTTCAGTTCACTGTTGTTGATGTTCGACATTTTAATTTTAGTGTTATATGGTAATTTTTTGGCTAAAGGGGCATGCATGGATGGTTTGGGTCTTCTCTTGGCACTCGGGTTGTAAATTTCACCCCTGCATTCCTCAAACCCAGGTGTTTGGGACATGGACGGGACCGAGGCAGACCTGAGAGCCTACGGTCGCCTAGAAATTTTCTGGGTTAAAGACGGAAGAATGGGGAGTCTGGGGTCAAACTAACTGTATGTTTGTTTAGTTTGTTATTGTCTATTCTTTGGGTAATGTTCTGGTCCAGCGGGCTAGGGATGGGGAGTCGTGACCTTCTAAAATCGGGGTGTTTGACCTATCAGCCATTTTTCGGCTTCCAGGAAAACCTTTGACTTAGTGAGGCATGAAAGGGGATTCAAGGGACCCTAGCCCCTGTGCGGCTATCAATTATGCAACGATGTGGTTTAATTCTTGGAGCCAGAGACCTAGCAAGGTCAGGGGTAGAATGAAAAGCTGAAGGGAGGGAAAACTATCAATCCTGGGAGCGCCCTTTACCAACTTGTCTACCAATTTCATCAAGGTCTGGTTGTATGGCAATTTCAAGGTCCAGAGGGGCATGAATGGTGAGTCATGGGCACCAAACCCCGGCGAGTCTGTTAATTCAGTTAAGGTTTGGTCTGATACCTACATCACAATACCTGAGTGTCCCAACACCTATGAGTTTGTCAAGTTGGTCATAAAAAGGTTTAATCCAGAGAACGAGAGGGTTGGCTGGACCAGGGGGAGAATTGTGAACCAGAGGGAGGTAATTCACTGAAGTCTCGATACAGTGAGGATGAAGGAAATTGATGATGAGGTTGGGGGGGGGGGAATTTGGTTTCACTCCTCAAACCTAAAAGTGTGACTCAGTAACTGTGCTCCACAGGGAATGGTTGGATGGTAGCACTGACATTTGGTTTGGTTTTAATTTCTTTGCTTATGTTTGGTTTTAATTTCTTTGATTACGCTACTCTTACAAGTTTGTCTAATATTCTTCCCCCTCTGACCCCTGTGCTTCTATTCCGGGACAAGGCAAGAGTTTCAGAGTTTCTTTGGTTGAAGGAAACTTTGATCGAAGGCAACATGGTGAAGGCAGAAGCAAGGTCAAGGAAACAAGGGCGCCGTTGCAACTGGAAACGAACTGACAACAAAATAAAAATGTCTATGGCCTTGACCAACAAGACCAAACAAAAGAGGGCCAGGAAAACAAGGGAAGAAAATATGCAAAACCTCATGCATGCATACAGTGGGGGAACTCTAGCACGGGTCAAGTCCCTAATTTTGTCATGGTAGGTGGAATTGAACGCCAAGGCTGTGGTAGAGTTGTTTCCTGTGGAGGATTGGGAACCCATGCTCTTAGAATGAGGAGACACCCGAGGCAGTCATACTCTCTTCAAATAGACAGTCCAGCTCTACTGGGTTATGAAGAACCTACTGGAAAAAGCAATGACAACAACCAGGAATTTGGAGAATTTGTTGCAAACCGAGCAAGAGGGGCGTAGCTTAAAGGATATTCAAAGGGAGATTGAGGCAGTTCAAGTGCAGCAGTACCACCAGAATGTCCTCTTAGGCCGAATGGAAAAGAAAAATTCAAAGCATGCTGCAGAGCGAAATGCTATTGTCGAGTGCCAACGACCCGACTCCCATAGAATCATCAGACGACTAAATGTTGAGAAGTTAGGAAGTAATGAAATTTTTGTTATTTTGTTACAATGATCTCGTTGGATAGCATTTACTATGATAGTAGTATGTTTAAACATATAGTAGACACAATATCTTATTTAGCCTGGATGGACATGCTCAAACTGTTTATGTTTTAGACGACATATGATGTTGATCGATGGCCAACGGATCTGGTTTCCTTCGGGCAGATTGAGGGCACTAGACATAATTTTGTAACTTGCCTTATATATGATTAATACAAAAGAAAGTCCTGCCAAGCTTACACAAAAAAACAAAAATAACTGAAAACAAAGGTACATGCCCATACAAGTCATATTGAAGCCTTGGCCAATGGCATGTACCAGAATCGACCAATTGAATGTACCAGAATCGACCAATTGAAGTTGACAAAGGTACATGCCCATACAAGTCATATTAAAGCCTTGGCCAATGGCATGTACCAAAATCGACAAAAATAACTGAAAACAAAGGTACATGCCAACCCCATTGAATTCATATTGAATCGACTAATTGAAACACACTTGTGGACCTTGGATGGGTCTACCAGACAAATTACACCGCGAGGTTCGTCCCGGGGATCAAACTAGAACTGACTATGCTAAGTTCTAAACAAAAACTCAATAGATAGACAAACTCAAGATGCCCAAATTCCTTGCTCCTCTCCCCTTTTATAGGCTTGATGGACTCTCAAGAAGCCTTTATTTTATTATTTCCCCCAAAAAATGAATGTAAATACCATGGGAGAATACCACAACAAATTCCATGGCCAAATACCGTCCATCTCGACCATTTAAAAAAAAAGAATATTACAATAAGAAAGATAGAATATTATTGTTTTTTAATAACATTTATCATTAAAGAAAAATACAAGCGTTTAACATTTTTCCATTAAAATTTTAAAGTTAAATAAGAAGAATAAATTACATGCTACAATATTACACGTACATCTCTACATATTAGAAAAATAAAACTAGTTTCATTTTAAACAATGCATCCAAAGTATGACATAAATTTAAAATATACATATAGACACACTAAGCACCACATAAATTTAGAAAGTTATAAGAAAGTTACACATATACGGAAGATATACACCTATAAGAAAGTTACACATATACGCATATGCACATATCTTCCGTATATGCGTAACTTTCTTATATGTGTGTATCTTCCGTATATGCATGTCTTTTATATATGTGAATCTAAAGTATATGTGCAACTTCCATATACAGAAATTGTGCGTATACAGAAATGTGCACATATAAGAAAGTTATGTATATATGGAAGATATGCACATATCTTCCGTATATGCACAATTTCCGTATATGCGCAATTTCCATATACAGAAATTGTGCATATACGGAAGATATGCACATATCTTCCGTATATCCTTAACTTTCTTATATGTGCATATCTTCCGTATATGCACGTCGTTTATGTATCTGCATCGTATATGCGAAAATTCCATATATAGAAATTGCACATATACAGAAATTGTGCATATACAAAAGATATGTGCATATCTTCTGTATATAGATAAATTTCGTATATGCGCCAATTCTATATACAGAAATTGTGCATATACGGAAGATATGCACATATCTTCTGTATATACATAACTTTCTTATATGTGCATATCTTCCGTATATGCACATCTTTTATATATGTGCATCTACCGTATATACGCAAATTCCATATATAGAAATTGTGCATATATGCAATATATACACATACTTTTCGTATATGTCCATCTTTTATATATGTGCATCTACTGTATATGTGCAACTTTCTTTTATGCGCATATATTCCGTATATGCGTAAATTTCTTATATGTCCATATTTTTCGTATATGCACGTCTTTTATATATGTGCATCTACCGTATATGCGCAACTTCCATATACAAAAATTGTGCATATACAGAAGATATTTGCATAAATATCTTCTGTATATGAGTAACTTGCTTATATGTGAATATCTTCCATATATGTACATCTTTTATGTATGTGCTTCTGTTGTACATGTGTAACTTCCATATAAAGAAATTTTGCATGTATAGAAATTGTGCATACACGGAAGATATGCGCATATCTTCTATATATGTGAAATTTTTCTATATGCACACATCTTCCAAGTATATGTGCAAATTCTGTATATACACATAACCTCCATGTATGTGAAACTTTAGTATATATAACTTCCATATATGTGCATCAACCATATATGCGCAACTTTTGTATATGCACATATCTTCCGTATATGCGTAACTTTCTTATATGTGTATATCTTCCGTATACGCATGTATTTTATATATGTGAATCTACAGTATATGTGCAACTTCCATATACAGAAATTGCGCATATATATAAATGTGCACATATAAGAAAGTTATGTATATATGGAAGATATGCACATATCTTCCGTATATGCACAATTTTCGTATATGCATAGTTTCCATATACTATAATTGCACACATACGGAAATTGTGCATATACGGAAAATATCTGCATATCTTCGGTATATCCCTAACTTTATTATATGTGCATATCTTCCATATATGCACGTTGTTTATGTATCTTCATCGTATATGTGAAAATTCCACATACAGAAATTGCGCATATACGGAAATTGAGCATATACAGAAGATATGTGCATTTTCTATACATAACTTTTTATATGTGCATGTCTTCTGTATATGCACGTCTTTTATTTATGTGCATCTACCGTATCTATGCAAGTTCCATATATAGAAATTGTACATATACGGAAATTATGCATATACACAATATATGTGCATATTTTTTTGTATATGTCCATCTTTTGTATATGTGCATCTACCGTATATGTGCAACTTCTGTATATGCGCATATATTTTGTATATGCGTAAATTTCTTATATGTGCATATCTTCCGTATATGCACGTCTTTTATATATGTGCATCTACTATATATTCGCAACTTCCATATACAAAAATTGTGCATATACGGAAGATATGCACATATCTTCCGTATATGCGTAACTTTCTTATATATGCATATCTTCCATATATGTACGTCTTTTATGTATGTGCATCTATTGTACATGTGCAACTTTCATATATGGAAATTTTCCATATAGGGAAATTGTGCATATATGGAAGATATGCGCATATCTTTTATATATGCACAAATTTTCTATATGCACATATCTTCTAGGGATATGTGCAACTTCCATATATACACATAACCTCCATGTATGTGAAACTTTAATGCAAGGCCATATCAACAATATGTTATGACTTCATGGCTGAAAACAACCATTACTCCATTGTACACATTACTACATGCAACCAACAATATGCATAAGCAATGCCTAACCAACTACAAATACACATAAATGCATGTAGTTGAACATAATTGATCAGTTTTTGCAATCAGCCTACAAGACTGATACATGTAATCAAAATATTCAAAAGTAAACTAACATACAAGGTTATAAGTAGGCGACATAAAAGCAACATGTAAGTGACATGTAACCATATGTAGCCTATCACATTATCATGACAAATACTCTTCATGAAATCAACATCAAATTCTCCATGATAACCATACTACAACCCTAATACATCATCAATCCAATGCAAGAAGTACATAAATGTAAGAGACACACATGCAACTAACATGCATGCATGACTAACACACTCAACCCATCCAGTATGATAGTTGAAGATATGCGCAACTTTCTTATATGTGAATATCTTCCGTATATGCACATCTTGCATCTACCGTATATGCACAACTTTCATAAATGGAAATTGCGCATATACAGAAATTGTACATATACGGAAGATATGTGCATATCTTCCATATATGTGAAACTTCTCTATATGCACATATCTTCCAGGTATATGTGCAACTTCTATATATACACATAACCTCCATGTATGTGCAACTTTAGTATATGTAACTTCCGTATATGTGCATCTAGATAGTGTTTATGTCAAGGCTATAAGTGTTTTTGTTTGGAACAATAAGATAATATATTAGCTATATGTTTGTATAAGGAATATAATGGTTGTAGTTTTTCATCAGGGGTGTCACTAGGCATCGTTGTGATCTCTTTGAATGCCACGACTGACTATGATTCTGATTTTGGCCAGCTGAACTCCTTTTTTAATTCCATGTGGATGTCCGCTATCCCCGCCATTGGGTTGATGCCTGAATACTTCATATATCATGTTAGCACTCGGTCCTGCAGTGTGCTGACTAAGACGACTTTCTTGATATTATCATTTGTGATCTGTTGCGCGTTCCATACTGAATTCAATACAAACCAAAAATTTTCCGGATCTTCACTGCCTACTCCTTTGAATACTAGTAACTTGATAGCACTCACCATTACTATCATCCTGATCTTTCATCACTCTTTTCTCTAGCGTCCTTGCCTTTCACACCAGACACCCCTTAGGCAGATCCTAGTCCTGGAAGTGAAACCATTTTTTGGCTTATTGGGGCCTGACCCAGGTTTGGAAGAATTATTTAGCCAAACAAATCCTGCAGTTACCAGCCTTTTTAGCAACAGCCCGCGAAGCGCGGACTGAGGTCTCACCCGAGGTAGAAGGGGAGGGTGCTGGAACTAGGTTTCCACACCCTGAGAATGTCTTGGATGAGGGTTGGGGCTCGCATGCTATTCTACAGCCTCGCGTTGCGCCAGATCCACGTAGATCGGAATACCCTTATCACGCTTATTATAGATTGAATCACTTATCACTCATTTAATCTAGTTAAAGCGGTCTTTAAGCAAACATTTATTACTTTTGGTTACTTCACGCATCAAGATTAACCCAGTTCACATGTATTCAACCATAGCAAATGCAGAAATCATAACAATTCATTTATCATAAAAGAGTAAAGTCGCAAGTAACACAGAATTCAGAAGAAACTTATCTTTATTACCAATCCTCAACAATACATCCATATCCACCCTGCGCACTCAACTGCAGGGGTCCGCACACCCAGTTGTGGACTTTCCAGGCCTCTGCGCACATAGCTACAGAGACTCTACCTTCTATCCTACTCCCTCGACTCAGACTTACAGATGCTTTCAGGTTATTTCCTTTAAGAACCCATTACATTCTATCTTTCAAAAGAACTAATTTTCCTTCATAGAGCCACACTCTATTTATACTTTCCCTTGGCCCACGATCCCTCCGCGGGCCGACTCTATTACTATTTCTTTGCATTATTTTCGGGCTGAATATCCTTTGACTCAACCTCTTATAGTTTGCACTCTGCGCTTTTCGCGGAGTATTTTATCCTAATATTACCCAAAATTCTGGGCTTCACACCCCATACTCGTTCCGCGTGGCTTGTGCTACCCAACATGTATTATATATATATATATATATATATATTGGCTGTGGTCACAGACACCCTGGTCAATGGGTGGCGCTATGTCCATGGAAAAATATGGGTTGATCGAGCCTGAAGGGAATCTTAGCCCGCAGCCCACTAGCAAGGCCTGACCCCAAGGGCTCGGGGGAGATTGGACATTGTGACCTCTCGATGGCGAGGCACTAATTTTGAACCAACTGAGCTACCCTTGGGCTTGTGTATTATATATATATATATATATATATATATATATATATATATATATATATACACACGCATATCTCCATCATCAGTGAACAAACTTGTGTAATATATATTTTTAAATGGTTTGTTAGTCATGTTCTTCTCACATTCACATCAAGTATAGTTGAGGCACCAACTTGCATCATTCAATTTGGTCAATATGGTCCAATATTACTCAATAGTAGTTCTTGTATAGGTATTAATGTGCATTTGGAAATTGTCACAAGCATCATTTTAGAGAGGGTACATTAGGATTTCATGTTGACCACCCTTAGTATTGTTTTTGTTGCACATTCTACACATTGTATTACTTCACTAGGCCTTGTAGGTAGTTCAAATTTTAGTATCATGATTTGGTTTGAGTGAGTTGGTTTCAGTTATGCTAAAGTTCAAATTTCTAGTGAAGTTGAGACTAACCAGGATATCATCATCCATATTGTTCAACTGTCCAATTTAATTCAAACCTAAGTAATATTAATTGATGGATCATTATTGATGTGCATTTGGAATTGTAAAAGGTATTGTTCCAAAAAGGGCACATTAGGATTACAAATTAGCCATCCTTAGTCTTGTTCAGGTTGCATATATTTTACATGTTATATTTACTCATTATGCCTTGGGGGTTTTTCATCTTCCACTTTTTAGTCTCACAATTTAATTTGTGAGAGTTTGTCGTGTTCATTTTTCTTTTCTAATGATTGAATCAGTATGTTTGCCTTCATAAATTATGTTAGTTTTCATATTTTTTTTTAGTTTTAGGCTTTAGCTTGACATAATCTTTGTGGTAGTTCATTTTTTTGTTGATATCATAACTGAATAAAGGGCTCTGTTGGAAAGGGATCTTCAAAAAAATTGAAAATACTAAGCATGAATAACAAAATATTTCCAATGAAACCAAGTGCATTGTGAACTATTATATGTGATAAAAAATAAATCTAGAGTACGTAAACGAGTACCTCCATTCATGAAAGTCACCAAGGCACTACCTATGTTTATTAGCTTGCTAATTTTGTTTCATTGTGTTAAAAGAGTAATGTTTATTTGTGGCTATTGTCTATTGGCAAAGCTATTTGTCCACCACAAGAGCCACTTGTCCGGAATCCATCTAGGGTTAGTCTGACCAACTCATGGTCTCCGTGGAGACCACTAGTATACACATGATATTCCACATTTGAAGTCCAACCATTTATTGAATCTTAATACTTTGTTAGGAGAAATAATAACAAAACTGCGATCTTTTATTGATTTTAATTTATGGTTGCAATGTTTCATAGTACACTTTTGGTACATGAACAACATATTTGATGAAACCACTTGAATCTTACTAATTTTTTAGGACAAATAATAACTAAATTGTGATCTTTTATAGATTTTAATTTATGGTTGTAATGTTTCATAGTACACTTTTGGTACATGAACAACATTTATGATGAAACGAACCTAGATTGTGATTATGTTTTTTCTTGGATGTTGGCTGATCATCAATACTTAATTATTTGTAATGTGATCTAGCAATGCTTGTAATGCATGTCTCTATATAGTTCATTTATTATGAAGTTGAAATACTTGATTTTGGCTATTATACTGAAAGACACTTCCATATCGAGTATGTCACCGTATCAATGTCGTTACCTTTAAAAAGATGTAGGAAACTAGTGTTTAATGGAACTACCACCGAGAAACCCTCGAGTATACTGCAAGAATCGAATGTATAAGAAAATTGAGTCTATAATCTACAAGAATCAAATGTATTGAATGTAAAAGGGAGAAAGGCCACCAAGAAAACTCACAGTCTATGAGTAATATTTTAAACACATATAATCATCGAATATTCAATGGAATATACAAACTGTTGAATATTCAACCACTGGCAATCTTCTCACTCGTCGCAATTCAATGATATGAATGACATATGGAAGCGTTGGTGCCTTAACACTCACATTGGACAAAACTCTACTTTGTCGTATATACAACGCTTAACCATCAGATTCCAAGCGTCAGAGAGACAACATCTTTGTCACACAATATAATTATTTTGTTGATTACCCGATGTATCAAGGTCAGCTTGTTCTATCGGAAAAAACAACTTAACTGCCACATATCTGATAGGTCACCATCAGCCTCAGGTGTGTAATTTGTTATCCTAAAGGTCCAAGTGGTATAAAAAATGAATCTTGAGGGCTCCTGCATGGTATGCCTGAAGTTCCAAACTAGGGCGTATAAAAGTGTGGTGGGCCCACAATGCCACCTCATTTGAGCGTATAAAAGTGTGGTGGGGCCAGAATGCAACCTCATTTGATCTTTGATGAGTTGGAAATCAATGAGTCATCGAGTGTTCCTAATGTTGTGTGGAGGTCGCCAGATACCCCGATCAACTTAAGCTTGGAGCCTAGTGAGTCTTATGTCCTTACATTTGTGATTTTTATTATTTAGCTTAGGGTGGTGTTATGGTATGTACCTATACAACCTTTTTTATGTTTTGGGGTCCATACCCATGTGGGCAATTCAAGGGAAGTTGTGGTGACTGTGTGAGTGGGGAACAGGTAGTCATGATAATGACCACAACTATGAATTATGTAGTTCCACGAATGGTCGTGCAACTTGGGTGGCCATAGTTGCATGGATTTGTGTGATTATGGGTTGGTAAAAGATAGTTGTGTGATGACCTACAGACAAAGGGTAGTTACAACGGCATTGATCACACAACTTGTGTTGAACATAATTGCAAGACACCCTATGAAATTGTGTGAGGTATAAATACATAGACTAGTGCAATTGTTGGACGTATAATCACAATGATCCATCGAAAATGACTGAGGGAATTTCGTGTGGATTGCATTTTTAAAAGGAAACCTTAGGAAACTTTGGTTTTTCTGATTTTTTGTATTTTCCAACATTCACTAGTACACTTACACTTGTCATTCTCTAATGTTGAGACCTCATTTCTTTATTAAATTAGAGTTATTTCTTGGTAACATGGTTAATATATTCACCAAGCATCTAAGAACAATTAAACATATAATATATATAAAAACTAGGATTTGTAGAGAACTCATTTCTTCATTAAATGAGAATATATAATATAGATATAGATATATTTTTGTAAAGATATACAAACAAAATTATATAATTAGTTTTTTTTTTTAATCAAAAAGATAAACATTGCTAACTAACAGAGTTTGCAAGTACTTATGGATACTACATAGTCCTTATAATTTTATTGGAAATCAAATCAAGGTAGACACTAGTAATTAGACAATTACCTACTTTTTATAACTCAAAGCTCATTTTTTAAGATTTAAAGAAATAAAGAAGTAGCACCAATGATTCAGAAATTTACTTACTTAAAAACCATTAACAAATTATTTTAAATTGTCATTTTTTAAGCACAAAATAATATTATTTTATATTCCAATTTTAAAATTTTATCAATAAAATCCAAGTTAATTATCTTAAATATTGTAAATAATTTTATTTATGATATAAGTTATTTAACTTAGAAACAAATATTAACATTTATAATAAAGTTATTTCATATAACATGTTTAACTTGATAACAAAAATTATACTATATAAACTTATTATAGACCGTGCTTCTAGTTAATTAATTTATACGATGGAGTTATCAAACACATTATGAAAAGAACCAACCTACAAAGTTTGGAATTCTAAAACGCATTTTAGGAAAGAAGATTTTGCATGTAAAATGCATCATATTTTCCATATTTTGAATGGTAATGCTTTTTAATGGGTGTCCTTATGAATATTTGTTTAGAGTTGATAAGTAGATTCGCTGAAAGTTGTTTAGAATCGATAGGTAGTTCATTGAATATTTGTTTAGAGTTGATAAGCATATTCGCTGAAAGTTGTTTAGAATAGATTTAATATTTTTTTAGAACACCTGTATTGTAAAAATTATGCCTCAAACTTGTAATTAATTTTTTTTTTCTAGATTTCAAATACAATGGCTTAGAAAATATGCCAAAAATTTCCAAAATTTGAAAAATAGTTAGACGATCAGCTATTTGTATAAAAAATTACACTTTGATCGATAATTATTACCAAATTTTAGTCATAATTATTCAAAAATCCAAAAAAAAACCAATTATTTAAATCTACAAATTTTTTTGAACGAAAATTACCAGACGTTCACACAATTGGCAAGAGCTAACCAGCTTGCTATCGGGCCTTTAATGCACCCGATAGAGGCCACACCATACATACATGCCCATGCCATCCATCATTTCTCCAGGAGCTCGACGACAACTTTTTCTGAAAACGAGTGGCCCACCACCTCCAAGCTGGCACCTACTGTGATGGTGCATTTTCAAGCCAACACCCGTGCATTTTCAAATTATCCCTCGCGCCAAACATTCATATGCTCACCTCGCAGGTCCACTCACGGTGTTGAATGCCGGCAGGCTGTGCCCCAGGTGTAAGGTAAATTATACTCAGTGAACAATGACATCCACCAATTTGGCCAGTGCTCGAAAGGCCTATGCATACGAATCCCACCCCGTGCTGCTATAAATCGTTTGCATTGGCAGTTCCCCAGCGTCTGGCAGAACAGATACATTCAAGGTCTCCATTTGGGCGCAAGTTCGAGTGACGCTGAAGGTGAGAGAATAGTAGGACCCTTTCTTTACCTCGATTCTTTGGGTTAGTCGTGCCTCATTTCCAAGCCTCGCAGCGTGAACTCCATTTGGAACTATGAGCAGCATATCGCCTTGCTTTTGCCCAGAGGATATGTACTCCATGAAGCCCCCGATCTGCTAGAAGGGAATAGAATTCTTGCCGATGACCACTGTGCCGTTCATGGCAGAGGGCTTTGGGGCGTACTCAAAGTCCCCATTCGGTAACAACCCTGCGGATATATACATTATGGCAAAAATTCATCCATCAATTCAATCTAGTATTAGTAATCTCAGAAATAGGGAAACATGCATTAAATTATTACCATTTCTAATGGGTGGTGCTAAATTCTGTTCCACGACCCATAAGAGCCCCAAAATATGAAAAATACAACGTAGAAAACTAGTAGAGGTTCCTCCTCTGGATATGTTGACACAAAATCCCATCCAAGCTCGTTGTAATTTCAAAACTGACAGACTAACGCTGGTGTTTACAGAAGCTTGAAGTGGGCTTTTATAGAGTGTGGATCCATGAAAAGAAGAAGGAACTAGGGAGTTGGAAGAAGGGAACGACGTGGTTGGTTGGCCCAACGAGGATTGATAGTACTTCCTCCACCGATTTTCTCCAACATTGAGATGACAAGCATTCAGAGAGGACCCAACCCTCACTTTTCGTCCATCTTTATCAACCAAGAGTTGTGAGAGACTCCATACTAATACTGTTCTGACGTGGGAATTAAGTACTTCAGAGTCCACCATTAAAATTGTTCCTTGCTCAAACCTAATCAGAGAATGGTCGACACTATGAAAATAACCAGTCTAAGAACATAATTTCCATAATTTCAAATTGGATGTCACATAGAGTTCCTTATCATATGTAAGGTAGTTCAGGACAACCCCCAAACCCCTATGATACATATTAGAATGATATCATACTGACTTACCCCTGCCATCAAGACCACTCCAATAGCATATCCACTTGCATCTTTCTCCAAATCAGGACATGCCACTAAAATGGGTCCTAGAAGCCAATTCCTCCAATTTTTCCACCCAAAAACTACCAAGATAGATGACAAATTATATAATAATCCAATCCAAGTGACCTTGCTTCATTGACAATTAAGATCATATTGATTTCATTTCATTGCCCCTTTTCATCAGTCACAACAGACGACTATCAACATGTTACATTCAACAAATATTTTCTAAGTTATCCTTATTGTGAACCTTTTCAACAAATTCTTCAAGGATAGGAATAGACTCAGGGCATGATAGTTAGGGTAAATGTCGTTCAAGAGTAGGTAGGCAAAGATTATTATTGTAACTCCTTGTGTAAGTTCTATTTATGTTAGTTTGGTTGGGGGTTCTAACATCTTCTTGGACACTAAAGAAATTTATTTATTTTCCAGGTAAATCAACCCGTTTCCCATTTGGAGAACATGATAACACATGCAATTTCCCATTTCTAAAATTTTGAAAGTGGCACTTCAAAACCCACCCCATTTCAAACATCCCTATTCCTTTCCTATTTCCCCATTCTAGGTATAATAGGAATAATTCCAAAACAGATCGCAACAAGAAAAGTATTAAATGCATCATTAATCTCTGCCTAACCAATGTGATAGAAGTGACTAGTAGGTATTTAACCATAATTAGAAATAATGAAGGGCTTTGGTTGCAGAAATGTCTCCTCCATCCAGGAGCCTAAATGCAAATTGAAGACATTACTAAATTCATACATTAGTAATGTCTCCTCCATTCAGGAGCTTCCATTCATAGAAGAAAAGTGCAGTGCCAGCTTCGAAGTTGTCAATTGGAAAGAGTTGCAACCAAGAGGTGAACTAGATCAATGCTCAGAGGCTGTGGTCCCTGCAGCACAATCTCAACATCAACAATCTTCCAGCACTTTTGCCAAGACTCTGCATCATTACTTGTTTTCGATGGCTATGGCATCCGATTTGATTGATAAAGCTTGGGACTTGTTTGGAAATTCATCTCAGAGCATTGTTGGCGGTGATCCTGTCATTCAAAATGAACTAGTACTTGGAGAAACTTTTTATATTTTTTATGATAAGTGTACCTCTAACAATCCTGCAGTAGCAGCTCACTGCTCCTGTTGTTGTATGTGCACAACACAATTTTGTCATAGGAGTATGATAAAGCTACAATTGTACATTAGCCACAGAGCAGATACAGAGTCTTATAATTTTGATTCAAAATTAATTCCCAATTTAATTCATTCAGTTATATATATGCTTTCTTGATTATTTAAACTTTATTCCTGTTTGATTGGCAATTTAACTTTACTTCTGTTAGAGGATTTTTCGTTGTTATATATATAAACCAGGACTATCACCTAGTTTCATATCTTGATACTACTTTCTAAGTTACTATTATAGCACAACTGAAATGACTTTTTTATTGTTTTGTCTACCCAGATAAAGATATTATTCACAAACTGATGCTTAATACATCTGCTTGAGATTTTAAACTCTTCAACAATGTGCCCTTATTTTTCATATATAACCACTTGAATTCAGTTACCATTGTATCTTTCTTCCGTTTTGAAAACAAGCAGCAATTCTGATTTTGCACAATTATTTCTCACTTCTCTATTTACATTTGTTTGTATAATTTCTTTCAGTCTAATTCCTTTTCCTGCCTTTGAAAATTAAGCCAATCCCTTGTATAATTCTTGTAAAGAAAAAATGAAGTTGGTATAACATTATAAATATAAATCGTTATTTTGGTGTGTCTTGCAAGTGAGTTGACATGGACAGAGTTTGATGGTTTGACATGCAGATGATGACAGAAAGTTTTCCATATTTTTTATATTTCAAATAGAAGAACAAACCTTAATGTTTTGAAAGTGAACAGGTTTTGCAAACTGGCGCACAACTTGTAGGCTTGAAAACAAATGCCTATGAAATGCTGCTTGCTCCAACTTCTTACCAATTAAGTTTTGGTCCTTCTATGCTTTTTCTACATTCTTATATCTCTTTTCCCAATCCTCTCTTGCACTACGGTCTGCCTCTTAGACAGTAGTTGAGTTCAAAGCAGGAACTCATAACTTTGCAAAAACTGCAATTTTAATGCCCACTAATTTTCTCACTCTTGACTTGTTCTTGTAAGATTCGTATAAGTGCACATACCCTTAGAGTCTCCACGAATTTCCATGGACGAGTTCTGGGCACATTCTCTTAAATCATTTCCAATGAGAATAGTATTACCTGCTTATGCACAGGCAGCAACAAAAGTCAATGTTGCAGTAACCTGCAATAGTGAATTTACAAATGATTTTTTTATGAGAGAATTAGTAAATCATGTAGGCATAATGGATCCACTGCCTGGTTCAGTAAATTTCTCCTTACCCCATCAGCTACAACAAAAAGACTGACAACAAGAGAATCTCGTAGACTGGGCTTGACAAGCAATGCATATCCCTCAATTATTGCTAGTGATAAGCTCCATAAGAAGGGCCATTGGCTTGTAGGTTATATGGTTAATTTTTATGTTGTTTATAGACATCTGGGGGGGAACACATTTGGGAGAGTGTTGGTTGTTGCAGCAACATTAAGAACTTAAACTATGTATAGACAAAAATATGATTGGGTATTTCCAATTGGAAGTATGGTGCATCTAAATCAATGATATGGATGTTTTTGTTGTCCCTAAAGGGGCTTCCCTTAATATTGCATATCAACATATGTCCAAGATCCCTAAAAAAAACATGCTAATATAGAAATGGACTCTATACAATCTAGGTAACCTTTAGCTTAGCTCTAATATGTCTTCCATATCAAAACTTCCAGTGGACATTATTACCCGAAAAGGTAATTAGTTTGATGCAGAAAGCTTTATTCTCATGGAAAAATCAAACTGCATACACTTCTGGTGTTAAGTGTGAATGGACTTCTTCAACTAGGCACACCAAATATTACCTCTTTGCCAACATCCAAAATGTAAAAAAAATGATGGTGAAACCATGAACCAACTCAAGAATTCGATAGTTGTAGCAATTTCATATTTTGCACAATGGTTCTAGGCGCATTCTATTAAATCATTTCCAATGAGAATAGTAGTACCCGCTTATGCATAGGGAGTAGCAAAAGTCAATGTTGCAACAACCTACAATAGTGAATTTTTAGATGAATTTTTTATGAGAGAATTAGTAAATCCTGCAGGCATAATGGATCCACTGCCTGGTTTAGTAAATTTCTCCTCACCCCATCAGCTACAACAAAAAGACTGACAACAAGAGAATTTCGTAGACTCGGCTTTACAAGCAATGCATATCCATCAATTATTGCCAGTGATAAGCTCCACAAGAAGGGCCATTGGCTTGTAGGTTATATGGTTAATTTTTGTGTTGTTTACAGACATCTGGGGGGGCACACATTTGGGAGAGCGTTTGTTGTTGCAGCAACATTAAGAACTTAAACCTTAAACTATATGATATTCCTCAAGGGGTTGAATATTGAAATGAAGGTTCATTGTTGTGTATGATATCAGGTTCCTCTGTTATACTTAATGCCATGTATTTTCTTTATTGAGTTTGTATAATGGCCCTACAATTTCCAGCTTGTTAATGATGCTCATATTTATGAGTGAATGGTGTTATTTCAGAGTATTGCATGGTATATTAGTTGCCGGTTGAAGACTGGTTGGCATATCAGCTCATAAATTAGAAATGAAATATTATTTAGTTATGGGTTATTTGCATTAGTGAAAGGTGCTTCTTGTCATTGTATGGTATATATCAGAATTGCATCTTTGGCTGAAGTCTAATATTAAGGTTTTTTTTCAGAGATTAGGCTTTCACCTTAGGCTTTCAGAGATTAGGCTTTCACTTGTGTAAGGGGCATTTAGGGACATGAAAAGAACTAAAAGAATTTTTCTCTGCTGTTTTAATTTTCAGTTGGAGATATTCCATCTCTTCTTGGATTTTGTGATTGATGGTATCAGGTTATATATAGTTTGTGTGCTATGGTGGGTATATGTTTTCACAGTGGCATTCTCCTCTGTAGATTGTTGGATGAATTTTCTATTGCATATGTTACGGATTGAATCTTCTTGTTTAGGCTTTTGGACGAGTTTTTAATATTTATTTGATGTGTAATGAGTTTTGAACCCTAACACCCAAATTAATATAATACAGTAACCTATTTTAGCATGGCCCCCAACTCAACATTAACGCAATATAGTAATTCATTTTAACATGGATCCCCAACTCTGTATTAATCGGGGTAACGTTGGGGTTCCAAGTTTGCATCAACATGATACAGTAACCCACTATAAAATGGGAAGGGTTGGAACTTTGATCACTTGCCTTCATCTATATATGGCTTAAGTTGAATAATATATTGTTTGTTGTATATTAAGCACAGAACATGTTCTCACCCTAGTTTGGGCACAAGAAAAGACAGTTTTAAACCCTTTAGATATGAGCAGGCCCTGAAGTTTGGCAGGCTCAAGATCTTACATATATCAGGGTCTCAACTAGATAGATATGGGAGATTGTGTAATTTGTTCCCTTATAAAATACTTTTTAGAAAATGTAAACGTGATACCTTTCATTTTTAGTTGTAAAATTTGTAGATTCGTGATATTTAGTTATGTGAGACATGATTATACATAGCTCACAGTAGATATTGATGTCAGACGAAAAGTAGTTGTGTTTTCTCCCCATGCAAATTTAGTTGTGTTTTATCCAATGCAAATTTATAATTTTTTTCATGTTATGTATTAATATTTTTTCAATTTTGGTTCAAATTTGGGCTGGATGAATGAAAATTAAAATGGAAATTGTGTTCTAGCATGAAATTTTACTTATTTTCTTGAAGGGTTTGATGTATAACCTTGAGTGGATTTTTGCCACTGATATTTGCTTGGACATATTTTTTTGATTCGAAAAAACATTTTAAATAATACAAAATCATCATCTTACCGAAAATTATAACCCCCCCCAAAAAAAAAAAAACCAAAACAAAAAATAATTATATTGCACTTAATTAAAATGATCTTCAAACCTGTGTACAATGTTAACAGAGTTAGGGATTGTTCCTTAATCTTATTTTTGAAGGAAAAAGGTCTTTAAACCTTTGTGCAATGTTAACACAATTTGGTTTTGTAGATCCTGATTCCTTAGGCCTCTATGTCAACGTAAATTTGTCTGTAGTGTAAACAGAGAAGGCTCATATATAGGGTCATTTTATATACAGGGATTATCCACTGCACTCCATGCCTTCGCAGACCAACCCTTCCTGCTAGCTGCAGTACTAGTACGAGTATCGAGAATGATCTGTCACGCATGAGATTTTGTCCTCTGACAATAGAATCAATGTAAACAGGGTTTTTATGGTATGAAAAATGATACATGAGTCTCACTAGTTCATGGGCAATCCTCATAACCAAAAAAAAAATTGTTTCCAGTTAAGATATTGATAGATTCTTCACTGATCTTGACTGAGCTTAGAATTTATGTTGTGATCAGGATTTAGTTATAGAGATCATACCCTATATAGAATTCTGGTTTTGTAAAACACTTCCAGGGCTTGCATCACGTTTTGAATTGGATTACATTATGTCAACAATTGTGATTTATAAACTTTACTATTCGGTTGACAATCCACATGTCTAATAATCATTACCATGTAGGAAGATAAATGGTCCAGGATTCATGCCGGGACCTCTCAAGGGAATAATAACAACTCCAACACTTTGTATTACTTATATTCACTAAACTCTGATAACCATTACCTTGGAAAAAGAGAAACAGTCTAGGATTCATGTTGGGACCTCACAAAGGAATAAGTCATTGAAGTGGAGGTTGGATTCATAATCACCACATGGTACCTTCGTAAACAACGCCTAAGTTAATTTGGGCTGCCAGGATTTGTAATACATTTTTATTTGGGAATTGAAATAGGTCAACATGGATTCAAGGTCTGAATCGTTGATTCACATTCGCTGGAGAATGATAATATAGAAGTCAAACTGCCAACCACCACTGGAAGCTCATAAATAACATCGAAGGTGTTTTTTCTAGAGGATTAATAGAAGTCAAACTACCAACCAACACTGGAAGCTCATGTATTGCATCAAAGGTGGCTTATTTAACTGTTGAATGCCTTCTTAACGTTCCAAAGTTTTCTACAGTTTCAATAGTTCCTAAAGTATAGTTTTCCATAAATTAGAAAGGAAACATGTCTTACTGGCTCTTGGACATATGTTGTGTAGTGGCATTATGGCATCATCTGTGTTGTTCAAGTTTCTGCTGTGTAAATAATTGAATTGCTTCCAGATTTCTTGTACACTGACTATTGCAGCCTATAGATGCACCATAAAACAAGTTACAAAAAATATAAAGCAGAAGAGTGTTTTGCCTTCACACAGCTTTTGTGTAAACATCCAGCCAAAAAACTATGCCAAGCCCCAGACATCCATACACTCTAAGCTTATTTATCCAACTTCGTTTTTTTCTTGAATTAGGTGACAGTAACACTAAGCTACATTGAGTTAACAACAACAAAATTTCAAATTGAGTAACACACATTCCAAGCTAGCCCAAGGCCTTGTGCAGCAATTATTCCTGAATTACCCCTTTCTAACAAGAAGAAAACAACTAATCATGTTTATCAGGGACAACAAATGTAGGAAATACATCAACTAAAACATGCAAGATAAATATGCTGAATGTTAGATTTTTTGTTAATCTTCACATATCCTCTGGACCTGCATCTCCTAGAAAGCAAGGTTTTGTCTTATTGTCTATGTAAGTCCAACTGAATAGTACTTTAGGAAGGTTAACTGACCCTTACTTTATGAATAGCCCTTTAGGAAGAAAAAATAATTTTAGCCTTTATCTATAGAGAAGGATTAAATACATTTAATTAAATAATAAAAAAATATATAATGAGGCAACAAAAATTGTCACAAAAAAAGACATACAAAGGAGAATGCAACAGAGAAGACAATATGATAATCAGGCAACAACTTGAATAGATAAATTGTAGTCACAATCTGTAAGTGTTGGAGAATTCCAGATAATGTAAGGTTGACTCATGCATTTTATTTCCAAAGCACTGTAATTCTCTATCGTATATTTTACTCTCTAATATTTGTCCACTGTGAATACATCATTCTTTCTGCTAAAATTAAAATATTTCAGTGGATGGTATGTCTTTTATTTGCTGTACATTCATGCCTTAATCAATAAATTTGATTCCAATTGCTGAGCACTCTACTGTTGCGAACACAAGCTCAATATATCTCTTTGATCACTGGAATTTTTTCCAATGTTTGATACCAAAGCTAATGGTCTGTTCATAAGGAAGGCCAAACTTTAATTTTCAGGTTGATTACCTATTTGAAAAAGAACAAGCAATACAACAAACACCCATACAAATTAGAAGTCTCAAAGTACACCAGAACCATGGTTGTAGGTAGCTTGACTTTCTTCTTTGTCTGAAACAGATCTGGTTGTAAAATTTAATAGCATGGGATTTCATCTAGAAGCTGCAAATGGGAATTCCATTATTGAACAAGATCATTTAGCATTTTGGAAGAAGATGAAGTCAAACATACCATATGAACTGCAAGAATCAACAAATGAGAAACTAATAATCACAGGGCTCTTACTTGTAGCATTTTGAGCATTAATGATCAAATGACTCACATCAGTAGTGCCAAAACAACAAAAGCAAAATGGGGCACACGTGTGTGAAAATAAAGCTGTAACTGTGAGATTTGTCTGAGGGAGCTTCACCAAATAAAGAGGGGGCTCCTAATATGTATCCAAACACAACAATCGATTGAAATTCAAGTTGTTTAACATTTATGAATATCAAGTTTTCATCCTAATATATAGCTGAGGAAGTTTTCACAAATAAAGATGACAACATAAGATGTAGCCAACAACATCAATCACTTCAAAAATTTCTTAGAGATGCTAGCACCTGTTGAGGCACCAATTCAAAATGTACATGCAGTCATCACCTTGCTTGCATTACTAGCCTAATCTTATGATAGTCTGGTCACTTCACTTGACATGGAGCCCAGATCGCCATAATAATGCAAGAGAAGACATGAAAGAAATATTCAAGGTTGATAACAAAAAACACAGTTTTCTTTCAGCAAGTAGGAACAAGAAGTTCGAGACAAAGGTTGTTGATCTGATACGAAAATGAGATCCACTTGCAATTATATTTTTTGTTGCTAAAATAGCAAGGTATAATTCATTTATTGCAGAAAGCAATGGCACCACACCAAAGGAGCATTGGAAAATGTTTTCAGTTGCAAAGGAGGATAAAGCAAATGTGGCAATTTCATTTGTTTCCAATATTTCAGATTTTTCCAGAGGTTCCTAGGCTCCAGAGCTGCTACTTAACACATATCACCATGAACAAAGCAATTTATTTCATACACCAAAGTTCCAAAGATGAAATTTCTCAAAACTGGAAATAGCAGGCTCACCCCATAGGTAGTATATCTCAAAAAACTAGTTTCTGGAATGAAAACTAAGAAAAGATACATTTGCATAAACAGGTTGTGGATTCCAACTCTGTACCAATCCATAATCTTGAACATCAAAACTTTGAAAGAATGGATGAGAACACAAAAGGAATTGTTTAAAGAGAAAGCACAAAGATAGCAACACATCCTTGCTTATTGGGTTCAACTGATCTGGAAAATCTGAATTGCTTCCCCTGCTTGCCGAGGTTTAAGGAATGTTACAAGCCAAGTTAAATGAGGAACATCTTCATTGGTACAAGGAATTTAGCCTTAGAGTGCATGGGTTGTCCCCTCCTTCAACCCTATGGGATTTGCTATATACAGGTCCATCCTTCCTTCATGAGTCATGACACATTGGACTTGAAGGAAATAGCATTGAGTATGCATAGATGGGTTCCAACTCCACAATTTTCAATCATTTCCAGACACCGAAGGACTGACTTTGAGCATGTCAATAATTTTCACCAATTTTCACAAAAGACCAATTTTCACCAATTTTCACCAATTTGCACTGAAATTCATTTTTTATTAAAGCAACATGCCAAAATCACATCTACAGTAATGAGATAGCCTGATATATAAGAGTTCAAATTCTACCTTTATATACAATACACTATACTATTATTCAAAAAGGATGTATCAATCTTATAGTAGAAAAAAGGCAAATCACCATTTTCTGGAGTTTGTGAGAGTTCAGCCAACATTTACACTGAGATTTTATATGCTTTGAGTTCAACAAAAAGATTTCAATATCTCAATACGATAACTGCACAAAATTGAATTTACAAAGTGTTGTACATATCTAGAGACATGTTCAACCCGTCATGCACACAAGATGTTTTTGGATCAGGAGAGTCCTTTATAGGGTTATGCCCATATTTTATTCATGAATACTTATCAGCTCAAATATTTGTCATCTTGCCATTGATTTCTGGCACTTTGATTGCTCTTTTCACTCGCTATTTCCTGTCAAACAAATTGAGAAGAATGTTCTCAAATGCTTTTGGTTAATCCATTACAAAACAAATTAGCAATATAGGTTCACTTAAAAATATAAATAGAGATTTTCATTCATACAAAATTTCATCCATGAAAGTTATAACATTTTCATCAACCAACTTTTCTTACCACAAAGTTTGAAGGCATGTGACTAGATTGTCCCTCCTCTATAGATGGAGCAATTGTAGGTAAATTGTTGATTGGAAGTGTGTAATAGTTGTGTAGTTCCGAGGCAATGGATTGAGGCATGTTGGATGTCATAAATGAACAAGGTATAGAGTGCGAGTGGTGATACAATCCCACTGGTTGTACAATAGGGGGCATCACTCTAGGGCGTGGAACCGAAATGTTATGGGTAGAGGTAGGGTGCCCAATGAATGAATTTGGTGCAAATGGTGGAAACAACCAGGGAGTGTGATGATCAAATGGGAGAGGTGGGCATGGTGAATCAAATGGAAAAGGAATCAATGAACTCCCCATATTTGGATCCACATTATTCTCATCAAATAATCGAACTTGACAATTTGAAGTATTATGAGATGTAGAATCTTTAGCTGTAACAAAAAAAACACATTGTTATGCAATTGCATTGAAGGCGATGAAGATAATGATATTTTGAACTTCACATAAAATGATACATCAATTGATATTTCCATACCAGTATTTCGTAAAATAGAATGTTGAACCCTTCTAGAAGTGTGGTTCGTATTGATTTCTTTTGTAGAAGAGATCTCCAATTGTTCATTCATGCTTCTTTTCCTTCCACGACACAATACAACCTTTAGAAACTATGGTTCATCTTTTCTTGATTTCAACACACGAACACTTTGCCCCCTTTTTTTTATTGGGCTCAAGAAACTATGTCGCCTCTTGGTAGTGACCTTGGATGGAGTTACAACATCGAATTTCTTATTATTGTACTCTTGGCTTACATTTTCTACCAATTGATTTAGTGCATATGCCTGCTCTAAAGTTGTGGGTGTTATTTGTAATAAACCCCTCAATTTCTTATGAGTTGATGAAATCACAAGTTTAATTTCCTCATCGCTAGTTAGGGCGCTATTTGGCCTTACAACGGTTGAATCAGTGGAAGGAGAAGGTGGAAGGTTCATTTCAATTTCTAGGGTCATTACAAATGATTCATTTAAATCAGATAAATATCTAGGTCTTTTTGTAATAGACCTAGAGACATTAGGCAATTCATTGCCCTCGAAACATTGCTAGTCACTAGCATCTCAACTTTCAAAATATGCTTACAACTATTGCCATTTAGGGCCCAATTGCAATTACAAAAGTTTAGGTTCAGCCCTTTATAGATGACATGATACCATGTATCACAAGTCTCCATAGTTTGGCTACAAATCAAATACTCACATTCATTGTTTCCATCAGCCACACAATCTTCATTTGGGATATTCTTTGCTTTGCACTTAAATTTATTTGTTGCTCAGTTTTTGAAGCTCGGACAAAACCATCATTTTTTAGATGTTTCATGTGAATGTAATACAACTCAACCTTTTTCAATAACAGATGCAATAACCAATCCACCCTTCTATGGGACGCATTGTTGTTCTCACAAAGGTACCTTTACTTTAGATACCGTTGATAAGATTCAATAGCATTATTAGTATCTTGGTTGGAATGTGGGAAGTCCCTATATGCTTTTGCCTGCATATCTAGAAAAAAAACATATATTAGATGCGAAGAAACAATAGAAAATGGTCCATTACAAAATAAACTAATAAAATGCAACTTTAAGAAACTTACATAATTTGTTGTTGCCTAACCAGTTGGTCACAAAATAATCCAAAAACACAGTCTCTTCCTTGAATTCATCAAAGAAAATTTGAATTTCATGTTGCATAGATTCATCATCTTTACACAAATGCATGATTTCTCCTAAAGCACAGAAGATACGGACTTTATTTTCCTTTCCCCTGACTTTAGTTCCAAAAATTTTTAACCAAGCTCTACGGACATGCCATACACACAATAATAGTGTAGAGTTTGTGCAATTCCTGAAATAATATAACATTATAAGAGAATATCCTTGAACATTATTGCTTTTCATCTCTTTTAAAAAGAAAAAACTAGTTCACCTTAATGCCTCGATTTCCACTGCTGCATCATCTGTGATGACAACTCGGACATGCCAATCTGGGTTTTCCTTTTTTCCATTTGCAAATAATTGTGACATCCATTTACAGATATCAGGAGTACCATTCCATGATGATATTACCCATGCCACTGGAATCCCATTGTGATGATCATCAAAAACCATTATGGTGTACAGTTGATACTGCATTACAATAAGAAAACAAGATTATAAGCATATAAGAGGATGACATTGAAATGAAGTTGAATAAATGAAGTTTTGGTAAATATGTTTACCCCATATTTATTAGTGCTGAAAGTGGAGTCCATTGATAATATGTTGTTGTGTGAGTGTTTCACCATCATTGAAAGCATCCACTTAGTTTGTACGCCTATAATGAAAGGGATGTTTTTAACAACATCTTGTTGTTGGTAGAAGAAAAAGCTCTCTGGGCACTAACTAACCCAACAATCCACACTCATTGGATCACTTTCATGCCTCACATACTATAGCATTTTGATATTATTGTATATGTTTGACACATCCTTTCTTGTCATAAAAGAATCTCGAGGTGCCATTATGAAGAACTCACCAGTTCCATACCTTACATCAAAGATAAATTTGTCCCAAATCATCGTAGCATTAAAACCATCACGAATCAAATCTTCAACAATTTTTCGTATATTCTCTGTTAAATGCGGTGCAAAATGGAATTTCTTGGGCATGTCATTTGCCTCATTTCCATGACAAACCACATTTTTCTCATCAATATGTTTGCATGCTATATATATTAGAACAACATCATTTGTTCTAAGAGCAAGTCGTCGCATTATAAAGTGACACTGACAACCAACTTTAATGTTGTGACATGGAAGACGTTTTTTGGTTGTAGATCCAGGTTCAACTACATTGCTGGCTTGTACATGATTTGGACCATAGGCACACCAATATCTGGTGATCAAGAATTTACAAAAAATTAAATAAAATATTTGTGCATGTTTGACATAGTGAACTTAAAATCAAAATAATATATATAATATATATATATATATATATATATATATATATAATATATATATATTATATATATATATATATATATATGTGATCAAGAATTTTACAAAAATATAAATATATATTATGGCATGTTTACAATGAACTTAAAATCAAAATAATAAATAAATATATATATATATATATATATATATATATATATATATAATATACAGAGAGAGAGAGAGAGAGAGAGACTCACACAACATATTATAGATATGTTGAAGCATTTGTCTTCTTGATATCCTTCACATCTTTAATTCGTCGAGTTTTAGCAACAAATTGAGTAGGTGTACTTTCCCTCAATTGCTCTCCGCTTATAAAATCCTGAAGTCGACAATATGGAATAATCACGACTTGGTCTCTTGCTACTTCTGTCCATGTCAAATCTTTTGCTGAAAACTTTTTCATTCCTTCTGGGTCCTCAACCTCCAACTCGTTGATGAAGTCCCACTTCTTCATTCTTCAAATCCCTGTACAAATGAGCGAACACAAATATTGACTAAACATATGAGCGACAATTCATGTTATAAATATTGAACACCACTTGAAGTGCAATTTTCTGTAGTGTGTACAATTTACACTCAAGACCCCACTAAATATAACCACATTTAGAGCATAATTCACTATCTCCCCTTCATCTTTTTCTACCCTCACTCCTATGACTCACAGGTCAACTTGATCAAGTAGACCCCACAGTTATTTTCAATAATTTTAATTCAATGCAAAGCTAATCCGTAAAAGCAAAGAATGTCATGGTAATGTGGTGATGTATTTTCTGTTTGCAGGATGAACTATTATGGGCTACAACATGGCTACATAAGGCAACAAAAGATCATTCCTGTATTGACTACATTCAAATCAATGGCAAGACTCTGGGGGCTAAAGAGAACATTAATGAATTCAGTTAGGACAACAAACATGTTGGACTAAATGTTCTGATATCCAAGGTGAGTGGTATATATATATATCACCTGCAACCAATGGAAAAGATTTGATTTACCCCAACAACATCCATGCAGCAATAGAATTTTTGTGTTTCATACATATATCATATTTTTTATTCCATCAACATCTAACAATGGGATTTTACCTTGATAATACTACTTATGTTATGTTTATCAATGTTGTGATGTTTAGGAATTCTTGTTGGGGAAGGTGGGCTTCCTTCAAACATACAAGGGACATGCTGACAACTTCATTTGCTCACTCTTGCCAGAAATGCCTTATAGGCATGTTGCACACACACCAGGTGAATTATAGTTTGCCAGTTTACAACACATATTTGAATTGGTTTCTGATCCAGGGATCCTAAAATTTTGTTTCTATAACAAGGGGGCTAATCTACAAACCAGGAGGAAGCAATATGCAACATGTGACAGCCATATCATTCTTGCTTTTGGCTTATGCAAATTACTTGGGTCATTGTTCACAAGTTGTGCACTCTGGAAGCATCGCAATCACCCCTGCCAGACTGCAGGCAAATGTTAAAAGCTAGGTACACTCAATATATTTCAAAATATATGCATGAACTTTGATGTAATTCATTATTACTTGCTAATTAACCTAATACCCTGTAACATTAATGACAAAGTGTTGAACCAGTGTAACCCATGATTGTTACCCATTTTCAATTGCACAATGTTTAATTAGATAGCAAGATGTAAGCATTCAAATTGGATTTCTGTGAAGGAAATGGGCGACCCATTCTACATTTCACAATGTTCAGTTAGATAGCATAATGTATGCATGAAATTTGATCTCAAATTGGTGATCATAACTCATTCTGTCTGACCTGCAGGTGGACTACATATTGGGAGACAACCCTATGAAACTCTCTTACATGGTGGGATATGGCTATGGTTTCCCCAAATACATCCACCATAGAGGCTCATCATTACCCTCTGTAACACACCACCCAAGTCACGTAACATGCAAGGGTGTCCCCCAATAATTTTTTCAGCAAAACTCCCAACCGAAATCTTCTAGTGGGGGCAGTGGTTGGAGGACCAAACACCAGAGATCAATATTCAGATGCCCAGACATACTTCAGGTAGTCTGAGCCTAATACTTACATCAATGCTCCACTGGTTGGATCCCTTGCATTTTTCTGTGGTCATCCTTCCTAGCAAGTATGTGAAAATTAATGTGCACCAAATTCCTCTCACAGAATTGAATATATTTGTACTCAAAATCTCACCCCAATGAAAATCCCAAATAAACTATGCACCTGGAAAAGTGCACAGGCAGGCACAGTGGATGTAGGAATCTTGCAATGGCGGTGGTTTAGGATTATCTGATTTTCATGTCCTCCATGGCTAAGTGGGTATTACACAATTAAGCACACTGGATGCAGGAGCTTGAGTTTGCAACTGTAATGGCGGTGGTTTATTGTATTTTTTTCAACTAAAAAAATTGTGTTTGGAGCAGTTTTCAGATATATATCTATTATATACATATATATATATATATATATATAATATAGATATAGATTCAGATATATATAATTTTGTTTGAGATTAGACCTCCCTACTTAACTATTAACCATTAAAACACGTCCTAAAAACTATTGAATATGTCTGAATGGCTAAGTGGTTCGTTATAAATCTGGTAATTGATTATGATGCAATGGGAAAACACCTTTAGCATTGCTCGAACCTACGCCCAAATGGAGACCTTGAATGTATCTGTTCCATCAGATGCTGGGGAGCTGCTAATGTAAACGATTTATAGCAGCACGGGGTGGGATTCGTATGCATGGGCCTTCTGGGCACCCACCAAAATGGTGGATGTCATTGTTCACAGAGTATAATTTAACTTGCGCTTGGATGTCATTGTTCAGAACTATTCGTCAGTAGCGCAAACAGTCTTACAGTGCAGAACTAATCATTCAATAATCAAGCAGTAACAATGTAACCCATATCTACTATTCTGGTGAACCAATCCGTTTCATAGTATTTCCAAATAATTCTAAACAAATCCAATAATTCAATAGAGATAGATTATAGATCCCTGCAAATGACTGAGCTACGTTGTTCTAGTTTTGATTTGAGAAACTAGTTTCCAATCGAGGACTTATCTCGCTACAGGGCTATCCATCATACGGCTATGACTCAGAAATCGATGTGTGTGTTATTATTGGATTTATTCTGCTCTTATAATTCGTTTAACCTCTTCAGAACTATTCTTGTTTTTAGCTCAGGGACCTCGGTTTGCTCCAGATCTCTATGTAATTATAGTCACATTTGGTCTAGCAAAGTTCCTCTTGTGCAATCTCAAACGGCCACAGAACCCATCCTAAAAAAATTATCTTCATAAGGGATTCAACACCAGGAGCGGACCTGCGAGGTTAGCAAGCACCGTGAGTAGGAGAAATGAATGCTAGAGAGGGTTGCAGAGGAGTTATTCCGGTTTCCCGAATGGAGCAAATGAATATTTGGCGCGAGGGATCATTTGAAATTGCGCATGCATTGGTTGCCAGCACAGCGAGTGCCAGTTCGGACGTGGTGGTTCATCCGTTCCCGGAAAAAATTGTCGTCGAGCTCCCAAAGAAATGATGGATGGCATGGGCATGTATGTATGGTGTGGCCACTATTGGGTGTATTAAAGGCCCGATAGTAGGCTGGTTAGCTAGAGTTTTTTGTGGTTATGTGCAATCCTATTCAACTAATGATGTGAATTGAAAATGTTACTTTTACATGTGTTGCAAATGTCTATTTAACACATAATTCACTAGAGAATCAGTTAATCTGTTAAAGTTTCTAGAAATGTGTTGATATTGAATGTATTCAAAATGCCTTTCCAAAATATGAACTCTAAGGAACATACAAAGAATTGTTGGGTTTCAGACGGTATACACACTTGTAAGTTGTAGTATGACGAGTTGTGAATCCAGCCTAACGATGATTTGGTGAATGCCAAGTGAAATGGCATTAGAGAGAAGTTCGATCAACGCGCTATACTCGACGATGTTGTTTGTCAATCGAACGATACAAATCCCTTGAAAACTCATTAACTCACCAATTGGAGCGAAAATAGCCCATGCTGCAGAAGATATGTTCTACGTACTATGACTAGCACCATCGACATAACCAACAAATGGTTCCAAAGATTTTGACATCTACAACAAATGCAAAGTGGATTACTAACCAGATAAAAACTCTAAAAGACACACACTAACACACACATGCAATGAAATCATATATACAGCGAGTTTTAGTACACTCAATTAAGCATAGTAACATTTGAGGTACAACCCGTTTCGAGGCTGTGACAATGTAATCCCATCATAATCTACTAACTCGTAGGCACCTTTTGCCAAAACACGCTTGACAATATAAGGACCCATCCACATCGGTTCAAATTTCCCTGCTCCAAGTTTATCAGCTTCCTGATCATAAAGCAAGACTAGGTCTCCTTTTGAGAAGATATGAGGCTAGACATTTCTATCATATTGTGTCATGATTCGTTTCTTATGCGTCTCGTTAGTCAATGTGGCATCACGATGGGTTTCATCTAGATGGATTAATTCCAAGAAAAACACTTCTTCATCAGAAGTGTCGGGTAACAGGTCAATCACGAGTTTGAGAGATGAAATTTCACATTGTATCGGTAAGATTACTTCCAAACCATACACCAACTGAAAGGGTGTGAATCCAGTTACATTTCTCATCGAGGTTCGATATGCCCACAAGGCAGAGTACAGGATTAAATGCCAGTTTTGTTTATGAACCCCTGTCATTCTTTGCAACATTCACTTTAGGACTTTGTTGATGGCCTCAACTTGTCCATTTGCTTGTGCGTAATAAGTGGTAGAACTATCATTTGACAGTCCTAACTTAGCAGTTAACTCATCCATCATGTGATTGCGAAAATGCGACCCATGATCTGTAACTATGTCTTGTGGTAAACCAAATCGGGCAACCACATGGTTAAAAAAGAAAGGAGCAACCATTTTTCCACTGTTGTTTAATGTTGGCATCACCTCAGCCCATTTGGTAAAATAATCAACAACGACTATAATATACCCATTCCCCTCGGCTGAGGTGGGGTTACATGTCATGAAGTAAATGTCCCATTTGGCGAATGGTCCAACAACAATGACTGGATGCAATGGTGCAGGTGCTAATCTAGTTTTGTGGTCATATATCTGGCATGCATGACAGCTTTTGACGACAATAATACAATCTTTGAATATAGTTGGCCAAAAGTAACCTGCACAGAGAATTCTTTGTGCGGTAGCATATCCAGATAAGTGTCCACCACAAGCACCTAAATGACAATCATTTAATGCTTTCTCGGCTTCCTCATGTGTGAGGCACCTCTGTAAAATCATATCGATACGATGATGGTAAAGAGTGTCGCCAATGATCAGATAACCTTTGGTTTGGTATGGGATACATAATTATTGCAAGCGAGAGGTATCAAGCCAGAAAATTTGGGTCTAGAGATATATCAGTATATCTCCATACCACGGATCAGATGACGATATCAGAAACAGAGACTCATCTGAAATCGATGGTTCAGATGTTGAATCAATGGAGGTCGAGGGAAGGTCGCAAAGTAACTTGGCGAAAACGAGAGATTTCTTTGATTTAGACTTGATGAATTCCAGATCAAATTCCTACAAAATGACTATCCATTCTAAGTATTTCCCCCCTATTATTCGACGTGACAAAATGTATGTCATAGGGTTGCAATCCAAAATGATGGTGGTCTTTTGAAGCAGGATGTAGTGGCGAAATATCTGAACAGATTGCACAGCTGCCAAAGCTAGCTTCTCGACATAAGAGTACTTACTTTCTGTATCATTGAGATTATGGCTCAAATAATATATCGGATGTTCAATCCCATTTTCCTCTTGGACTAAAACCATGCCAATGGCTGTATCTGTAGCGACGAGATACAAGTAATAGTCGTTTTGATAATTCAGAGAATACATTAATGATGCCCTAATCAAGGTATCTTTAAGAGCATGAAAGGAAGCTTGCACAACCTGATCCCAATGGAAGGGTATCCCCTTTTTCAAAAGACGTGTAAAACCTTTAGCCATTTTAGTGTAATTGGGAATGAACCTCCTCAGAAAGTTAGCCTTCCCTTGGAGTCTCTCTAACTGTAAAATATTTGAAGGTGGAGGCAAGTCAAGAATTGCCTGAACCTTTAATGGATCGAGTCGAATTCCATCTCTTGACACTACAAATCCAAGAAATTGACTAGAACCAACACAAAACACACATTTGTGCAGACTGAGTAATATCTTATAGTGACAGCACTGTAAAAATATTGCTCTCAAATGTTACGGGTGATCAGTCCGCTTTTGTGAATGAGCAGGTAAATCATCAAGGTAAGGTTGAACAATATGCTTGATGTCATGGAAGGCATAGTTCATTGCCCTCTGAAATGTAGCCCCTGCATTCTTCAAATCGAATGGGAGTTTCCTATATGCGAATGTGCCCCATGGACAAATAAAAGTTGTTTTAGATTGGTCCTGTGGGTAGATATTGATTTGATTGTAGCCAAAAAATCCATCCATAAATGAGAATATTTCACATCCAGCACATTCATCAATAATCTGGTCGATAAAAGGAGTAGGATAATTGTCCTTCGGACAGGGCTGATTTACATCCCTATAATCGACGCACACTCGAATTGTCCCTTGTTTTTTTCATGACAGGAACAATGTTGGAAACCCAGTTAGTAAGAGGTACAAGGTAAATGAAGCCAGCACGCAAAATATTTTCAACTTTTTCTTTAATGGCAACGGATTTCTTTGGATGAAAAGGTCGAAGCCGTTGTCGTGCTAGTTTGACATCATGATACATTTTGATTTCATGTTCAACAATAATAGAGTCAATGCCTGGCATCTCCTCGTATGACCATGAAAATATATCTCGAAGTTCAAGAAAGAGAGTACAATAATTATCAAATTCCAATGGAGAACAAGATTTGCCGACATGAATGTTTTCTATAACATTAGGTTTGGTCGAAATATTAATAGAAATCGTTTCTTCAATATTTGACAGGTTTCGCTTGGAATCTACTGTGACTATGAAAACAAAAATCGAAAGAAAATGAACAGGTGAAGGGTGGTTAAGTTCATTTGAATAATCTTCGATGTCATCAGGAAGATGGGAACAATGATGATAATCTTCCCAAGGTTCTTCTCCTATCATCATTGATTGGACGATTCCTTCATTTGTAGAAAATATACATGAAAAAGGATCCAAAGAAGTACCATATTCTAATGAACAGTCTACCCATACAGTTGGTGAAAGTGGATTTGGGTTTGCTGCACAAGATAGAAAAATTGATTTCTATGCAACCTCAATGGGGCTTAGGGGCATAGCTTCAGTATTACTATCAACTTTAGACTTGTTGGTAATCCTCCTTAAATTAGATGAGGTGGAGGAAATCATATTGAAAATCTCTACTCTTGCCACTTCTACCAAATCAGATGGTGATGGTAGCATAAAAGTACCCATTAGGGAAGGATCTTTAAATTGATCTACACCAACACTTTTAAGTGACAGCGGGGGTTTGTGTACCAACGGAATGCTTCTAGTAGCCTGAGAACTGGATGCAAAAAAGGCAAGCTGATCGATAACTGTGATTCCACCTTTACGAGGGAATGTAATCGTACGAAAGTACGTGGAAACCACAATAGCCATAACATATACCCATGGCCTTCCCAGTAAAATGTTGTAGTTGAGAGGTTTGTTAACTACCTCAACTTCAACAGTAACTGTTTTGCCCTCTAGTTCAATTTGTAGGTTACTCAAAATCCCACAAGGCATATATGTTCATCTGTCGAAAGCTTTTAACATTGTTGGTGATCGTGACAATGGCGGTGAACCAAGTGTTTTCCAATAGCTCATTGACATAATGCAAGTAGATGCCCCCTCATCAATAATAGTTTGGTGAACATTCTTATTGAGAGCTTTTACTTGAATTAGGAAAGCTAGTTGTGCCGGTAACTGTGGTGTATATCTTGCATGGTTGAAAACCACAAGATTGGAATCTGTAGGGTCTATTCCACCAATTGCTGACAGTAAATCCTGCTTCTGGGAGGGATAGTTTTGTAACACCTCAAGTGTCAACATAGCAAAAGGTGATTGAGCAAGATCTTCTACTATGTTATAGTTTTGAGTTGCTCGAGTTCGAGGGTTAAATGTCCTTTTATGCACAACTCCTTTTGGTGGTTTTATTGTCAATTCTGGCACTATAGGTGGTGGAATATTGTCAGATGAAGTCAAAGTCAAAGGATTAGGTTGATTAATGGCCTGATTATTCGACAATGATGGTGGATTTCCATAATCTTCATTTCTTGTTGACACCAAAACTTTGTTTTGAGGCTTTGTAATGGATAACATAAGTACTTGTGATGTGGAAGCATGGTCTGTCATAACCAAATATGTCTCCAGGTTTGGAAACCGATCAATCAACATTGAAGATGTGTTAGAAGTCTTTACAAGCTTAGAGACTTCTGATTGGTGTGGAAAATCTCTTGTAAAATGCTCGGCATTACATATTAGACATGGATAACGAGGTTTCCTTGCCGAGGTAGAGGAATCAGATGATTTCTCTTGAGGGGGATTATCTTGTTTTTTTTTGTTTTTCCCCTTCTTCTTGCCTCCTGGTTGCTTTTGATTCTTGCCTTTGTCAGATGACATGACATTGACTTCAGAAGCAAGAGTTTTTTCTGATGCATTGGTACTTTGAATGGAAATGGCAAGTGTTTGACAGATGGTCTACCTGCCATTTGTGTGCTTGAAGAACCAATCACACCGTCACCGACATGAGAGTCCTTACTCGATTGTGGAGGAGGAGGAATAGTTAAAGCTGGTCAAGGTGCATTTAGAATCTTGTCGTAGAGCGTGCCATATTCAACGTGAATCAAATCCAAATATTGGGCACTAGCAATTACTTGCTCTTCTGTGACTACTCCACCTTTCGCCACATCCTCGATGATTGATGGAAACAAGGATTTTATGAACCACTCAGCCAAAAGATGATTAGGAACATAAGTCTTAACCATTTGACAATGATCCTGCCACTCATGAATATGATATGATAGATGAGTAGCAGTAGTCTGTTTAAAGTTGGTTAGGAGTTTCGTTCCAGTCTTGTATCTGATAGGTAATTGTAAGTGGGTTAGAAATGTGGTGGTTAAAGTCGTAAAGTTGTCGAAAGAAGCTCGTGGTAACTCAATGTACCACTTCACAATCAGACCAGTAAGAGTTCTCTGGAAAAGATGGATTCTAACTGAGTCATCATTTAACGAGTTTGATGAACACCACAAATGAAAAGTAATGACATGATTTGATGGGTCTTCTTCGAGATTTCCATTGAATTTCATAATGTCAGAAGATAACTTATGCGAAATTACCGGCCACCAAGGTGCATATAAGATTGGATCATTAGTGAGTTGGTTTAAATTTGGTAATTCAAGAGTTTCTATGAACAACAACTATCGATTCAAGTCAGGTTGAGGATACCCAGGATATGATGGAATTGCCTAAGAAATAGATTTTTGCATACCAACATAGGGCATGTGCATTTGGTAACCTTGATAAGGTGGTTGAAAAAATCCGGCATAAGGTGGTTGTTGATAGCTAGGTTGAATTTGCGGTTGTCCATAACCAGCAAAGCCTTGTTGACTAGGACCTTGGTAAGCTTGATATTATCCAAACCCAGGTTGAGCCTGTTGGGCAGGTCCAAATTGGGGTTGGAATTGCTAGAATTGAGGTTGTTGATATTGGGGCTACCACAATTGTTGAATCAACTATTATTGTTGTTGGTACAACTATTGTTGATTTAACAGTTGTTGTTGCCCAGCAATGTAAGGTTGACCAGGTTGTGAAACTATACCAGTGTAAACCTGAGTCACTCCAGATAAAGGTATACTAACCCGAGGTTGTTGGACCCCAGACACAAGTGGTTGTTGTATAACAGCTTGAGAAACTTGGACCTCTTGAACCGAAACTTGTGGTTGCGAGCTAAAAGGACCAGTTCGTACAGGTTGAGATACAACTGTTTGAACTTGTGAATGTGGTACAGTGGTAACAACAGGTGTAGTAGGAATAGTTGACACAATTTGCATTGGTTGTGTTGGATACACAAGCCTTGGTTGAACTGGCATTGTTGGTTTCCATTGACAAACTCGCATTCTAGGCTAACCTGAATAATGCAAGATACTACCATATGATGGTCCTCAAGGATATGCAGGATAAGGTGAATAAGCATATTTCTCTCCATATGGTGGCATTCTAGTATGTAATGGATACATAGGTCATTGTTGACTAGATTGCCTAGTTTGATATTGATATGTAGGATCAAACTGTTTTGTTCCCATTAAATAAGAACCAGGTAAAATTATGGTTGAGGACATGGGTGATGACCATGGTGTAGAAGCAACCCCTGAGTGGGTTCCAGATAAAGATTGGTAACCTACTGGGATGGATGATTTACCATATAGGTGTGACTCAGGAGTAGTAGAAAACATCGAAGAGGTTGCGACAAAAGATTATGTCGCTGCTGCATCAGATGATACAGTCTGGGATGTTGACGGTTGTTCAGCCATAGTTACTGACCCAATAGATGTCCTAAAGAATCAAAGGAGTACTTGAAAAGAAGCAAGATCAAAAGGAGCAGTAAAATGATGAGTATAGGGATAAAGATAAATCTTGGTTCCAAAATGGAATGGGGTTCCACATGTAGTATCTTCTTCTAATTCTTCCTCGAAAACAATTAAGCCAGGTGGAAGAGCTTCACCGTCTTGTCTGTAATAGAATTCTGGTGTTGATAAAGTGGTAGTTTCAGTAATTAATGATGTCTAAGGGTTAACTAGTTGATCATCTTCTGGTAAAGTAACAAATTCTGAATGTTCAAATTCAAAGTCCAGATGTTCTGGTAAAAGACCAACAGTTTCAGAGAGAGGTTCCTAAACAACTTCAGGTTCAGAAGTAACTTTTGTTTGAACTGTGATAGGTTCTGGATTAACTTCTGGTTGAACTGATTAAAGTTCAGAAGTAATTTTTTGCTAAGCAACTTCAAGTTTTGGATCAACTTGTTGTTGAACAACTTCGGTTATTGTTTCACTAATATCAGTGATAATGTCCCCAGGTAATTGTGAAACTTCTTCTTCAGAAATGGATGTACCAGAAATAGTTGGAGTAACTGGAGTCTTAGTACTTACCGAAATGGATGATTCTGGTAATTCAGATGAAGAGCCATGAGTTCTTGATGTACTTGACTCAGTTAAGTGATATCACTTTGACCGAATAGGTGTGGCTTTGGGTGGCAAAGGTGGTTTACTCTCTTTTCTCTGCAAATGACGAGGTAAGGGTTGATGTTCCTGCATGATTGTTGATTAATTTTATTAATAAAAAAGAAATAAACAAAAAGGGGTAAGCTAGGAAAAAGGTTTACCAAGAAACTGTGAACTACGGAATACCTCCTGGCGAACCAAGAAGTACGGGCAGGCAATCTCCCTGAATTCTATGTTCAGTGGATCACAGTGTACAAGGTTGTCGACTTGGTTACCTAAGGATAGATAGAAACCTAGTTTTGTTCTCCCATATATACCCAAAAGTACGTGTAGGCCCAATCCGTATAAGAGCTATCTAATGCAAAACCGCACAGTGAGAGCATTCCCTATATACCCAAAGGTACATGGATGAGCTATGATATACTCATGTACATGGAATGAGTTATCACACTCAGGATGTATTGCCAAAAAGTTAGTGACAACTACTTTGTTTTACAATGCTGGAACACGTCTCTAGCCTATAACCACTAAATGTTTTTCTTTAATGACAATACTCCATTAGGTAAATTGATGTTAATTTTAAGTTGATCTTGCTTAGGAATTTTCCTTTCAAGTTCACCACGTGATGTATTATGAAATTCCTAGGAATGAAACTATTATGATAAGCATTCTTTCCATTCAATTTAACAATGAAAATCCTAGCTACTAGGGATAGAGCAATCAAATTTCTTTTGATCAAAGAGAAAAGAGCACAATCTAATGCAATTTCCCTAAACTATTCCTATGAGCACACACAAACTTTTTCAATGCAACATGCATGTATTTATTTTAGATTTCCTTAATATGAATGTGAACAAAAAGGAAACTAATGCACATACAATCAATTAATCTTTAACAAGAACGAAGACATTACGACAGTTCTGTTTTGAAGGAAAATAAGACTTTTACAACACTTTGTTTCAAATAAAGATTAATCGACTATAATCTAAATTTTACTATGGATCGATAATGACAAAGAAAACATTTAAGAAACATTAATCAACCAAGTCAATGTAGGGCTAGCAAAGGATATAGAAACATCTTTTCTGAGACATGACATTAATTGATTAATCAGCAAACAATCAAATAGAGAAAAGTTGGTAAAAACCCAATCCAAAGGTGGGAAACTGACCCTAGGAGGATCAGTGCAGCCCTGAATGGGAGACAATGTGCTTCAGAGCATTGTCCCTAAGCCAAGGATTCTCTACAGCGCACTGTGTCCTTTACAAGCCTGCGCTGGTGATAGTGAGTCGTTTCAAAAGGAAATTTGACACATTTTTGACCAAAATTCAATGCAAAAGAGTTGAAATACAATCAATGAACACAATTAGGGTCTGCAAGAGTGTCCTAGGAGGTGGATAAGATACTACAAAGGATTATCTTCCCCAGTGGAGTCGCCAATCTATTTTGGAGAATTTGGTATCTACGGATAAAAACTAATTGCCTAGATAAGTAGCCATATTTAGAACAAAAGTTTAAAGCACTTTAGCCTTTTCCTATAAGCAATAGATAAGAGAAATAAGATGAGAAGACCTACTTTTAGTTCCTCTTTCCTCTTGTCTCCCTTGTATCAATCCTATCGTTCCTTCCTGTACTTAACATGCTTGAGAAGTACCTGTAAACATCAACAGAAGACAAAGAATCGATCAAAGCAAAAGATCTATTGAATACAAGTAAATGGAATCATATACATTCACACATATAAGCATCATATATCAATACAAACATATGGGAAAAGGTTCAAATACTTTATTGAATAGAAGAAGGAATTAGAACCATCATGTCTGATTCGAAGTCACTCCTCCAGCTTGGATCCCATCCACATCACATCAAAAGCATGACAAACTTGTAGCATAACAATACTTGTCTGAAAGCCAATTCTCATAGCAACATTATCTCCTTACAATTCAACATAGTCCAAACCCTGATCACTTAGATGAGTGTTCAATTTATAGGAGGATGAAGGAGGTTATTGTTAAACACACAAATGGCAAGAGACAGAATGTTAAAGATAAAAAGGAGAGTACACTTATTATTAACAAATGATATACATTTATAGGACATGGTGTGACCCTTGGATTCATATTCCAAGTGGTCTCTTGGACTCCTTTTGGATGTTTAGCTTCCACACCAACCCTTAGAGGATTAGGTGTCCAACATTCCCCCCCTTAATCCGATGGGTTATGTATGAGTCCAAGAAGAGAGTTGTAATACAAAATGTGCAAAAATGCATGGCAGCACTAGGCTGAATGTGCTCTCTGAAATGTTGGTATAAAGGGCGGTGGTTTAAGGATGACCACCAACACTAGAACGCTTAGTGTAGTTCCTAGAACTCTTCCAAGTCTGGCATGAAGCTCAGGTCTTCTGCTACAGGAAGTGCTCTTGATGTTTTGAAGAGGGAAACCTTAAACCATGAAAGGGAGGTCTCACCCTGCATAAACGGGAGAACCTCAACCTGAAAAATGAGGTCTCAACCTGTGATGGTTTAAGGATGACCAACAACTCTAGAATGCTTAATGCAATTCCTGGAACTCTTCCAAAATTGGCAAAAAACTAAAGTCTTTTGCTAGAGGAAGTGTCTGCAATTATTTGAAGAGGTATCACCAACTGAAGGCATGCTCAAGGGCATCTTTGTCTCTAGCTACAACTCTGAATCTGGTATGGCAGGTTGTGGCTCAGGCTCACTTAATGTGGCTTTGAAGCTTGTAGATGACCATCATTTCCCTGCCTGTCAGATAGAAGGTGAGATGATGGAGAAAACTCAACTGCAAGACTGTTCAATACTCTAGAACAAGTTTAGACATATGACCGAAATATCTTCTTGGTTGTTGATGCCCATTGCCAAGAAGCAATCCATCCAAGATGAATCTTTGTTCTTGCAGGAGGTTTGTTTCTGAAGCATCTGTTTGAAGAATAGTTGGTTTTATGATAATGCTTACATGGATGAAGATCAAAACAATGATATTTCATATGGCCAACTCAGTCACAGTGTTGGCATTTCACAATCTGTTGTGGCTGCTGTGGAAGAGGACCAGAATCTGAAACAACTGAAGGTGAACTGTCATGAGGAGTAGGTGAAGATGAACCGTCCTGAAGAAATCCAGCACTTTGAAATTGGATTGGTTTGGAGTAGTCTAGAATATGAAAGGACACTTCCTTTTCATATCCAAGACCAGTTCTGTGCTTGTTGCTGACAAGCTCTTCCCAAGGTCTGATGACCGACTTGGGAAGTGGAGACTGAATTTCTACTTCTACATGCAAATCTGCTTTTGAACAGGGCACTGGATGTGATTCAACCTAAACTTTATATTGTTGATGCTGATGGGAGTCCATCTCAATATTCTGAATAGGTTCAGAATTACTACGCTTCTGTTGAAGCTCATCTCATTGGAACTGAGATTCTAGTTGTAGAAAATCAATCTTTTCCTGTGCATTCTTTAGACAGTTAATGATATCGGAAAGATTGTCCTTGTTGATGTTTACCATCCCATCATCATTGGACTTTATCAAAGTATTTAATAAATTTAATACATCATAAATTAGAGCCACTTTATGCCTTTAACAATCAATGTTCCAATCAACTAGCAACAAGCACTGTGATGCTAAAAGAACGCTACTTTCATGAACCATACATACTTATGCAGTAGTGAATATAACAAGGAATCAACAACTCTGGAATCAACAAGTCAATACCTATTTGCTTCAAAACTGTAAGGTCATTATCCTCTCAAGAGCGGGTATAATCCATACAAAGTTCAAATCAGGGTCTCGGAAGATGTTGAAATCCCGTCTCAAGTCAGTCCATGTAGAACATAGTCGTAATTGGAGAATCTGTCAAAATATTATGTGGATGAGGGTATGGATGGCCAAGTTGCTTCAAATATTTTCACATCCCACTCCTGCTTGGAGGTAATAATATACATATTTCCATGGGCGACAAACATTTTTCAGCTCAAATAACCTTCAGCGCAATTCTCTGGTGAACCTAGTAAAGTGCTATCTTTCTTGGGATCTTCCCTTCCTTTATGAAGCAAATAAACCACAATGATATGGTAATAGCTTCTTTCTGCTTCTATTTTACCGAGAAATGGAATCGAATTGGATGTAAACGTGAGAATGTGATTGTAGTTGTGATAATATGTATGTGGATGAGGGGATGAAAGGGAAAGGCACAACTGGAATCGAATGATGTGTAAAATATGAGTCGCGGAGTGTTTCACATCCCATGGAGATGATAATGCTCGGGAACTGTAATACCCATTCAGATTTGATGCTAGTCAATACCGCAATAGTTTATTCCTCAGCGTGGCAAAAATACATGACATATTCAGCTGATATATTTCTCGTACTAAATCCATACACACACAACACTGTTCATAGCTTGAACTGAAAAATCAGGCATAAATAGAGAGAGCATCGTCCTTGGTCAATTTGGATTGAGACGATCTGGGCATGTAGATGGAGGGCACATTTTGACACCCTACATATTTAAACCTCCAAACTCCAAGAAAAACACCATGCCCATATACCTCAAAAATAACAAAAACATGCGTATTTACCTCTCAAGTCCATCGATAGAGATTAGGATGTTCACTTTATATTATAAACGTGGCACGACTCAAATGACTTTACAGGGACACCCAAATAATGTTCGTTTTTTCTCTTCTTCATGGAATGGGAAGCGTTAGCATTGATGTGCAGTGTCCTCTATTACAAAAAAAGGAACCATTGGTAGTGGGAGGATAACTTGTTTCACACATGACCAGATCCTTCAAATTACTTTGCTGGTGACCAAATGAAGAATGGTTGGCTTTTTCTAGCAAAGAGGTTCCCATGTTCTCAACTGAACAACTTTAGCCCTATATGAGCACTTCGTTTTGGTTTATGCTAGAAATTGATCGTTCTGAAATATCACGCAACTCATTATTTTCCTCTGGATGAGCAGCAGAATACAGGAAAGTTGCTAGTATTCCTAGACAAGAAGGGCAGTTCGTGGGACATCTATTACACTTGCATTAACAACCAGAGATATGTGCTGATCGAGAGTTGGAAAGACTTTATGGACAATAAGAAATTGAAGGTAGGTGATCTTATTCTCTTTAAGAGATTGCACTCATCGAATATACTCATCGTCATTCGGGATGAGGACGAGGAATATCATGGCCAATCAGTCTAGCTTCAAGGTGAAACTAGTCATGGCCAATCAGTCCAGCCCCACGGTGGGTGCCAAGGTTTTTAGACATTATTCAGAGCATTAGAGTAGGTGCACAGTGAGGAGGATCGTTTTGCATGCCAGGGTGAGAATGGCAGCAAAACAATAGATGGTAGAGCTGAAATGCACACTAATGCCACAAAACTAGTGGCTCACACAAGATTGAGCAGGTTAGGAAGGTACCCGCCCTTATACCATGTTAAACACACACATGGCAAGAGACAGAATGTTAAAGATAAATTGGAGAGTACACTTATTATTAACAAATGATATACATTTATAGTACATGGTGCGACCCTTGGATTCATATTCTAAGTGGTATCTTGGACTCCTTTTGGCTTTTCAGCTTCCACACCAACCCTTAGAGGTTTAGGTGTCCAACAGTTAAGTCATAAATGGAAGTATTGAATGGCCTTCCATACTTAGAATTAGTTTCATAGAGGAAGAGATGAGAGGATAGGATGTATCTTAACTCATTCCTCATCCATTTTTGAGCTCATAGGAGTTGATAAGTGAGGGAAACTTCTAGATGACTCCAAGAGATAAGAATATTACCCAAACTCTATGTGAAATTTGCTTAATCTCGCCCAACACAAGTGAAAGAGGGCCTAAGTGCTCTGCAGAGCACCCTGGCATGGATTCAACTACTCTACAACGCACCCTTACATGGGCCTACCTGCACTGGTCCCTCTAGAGGTCATTTCAGGATGTCTTCAAGTCATGAAACTATCTAGGAAGGAGGCATTCAAAAGGGTGACTTGTTTAGGGCATGTAGCAACTGAATATAGGGTTTGATGATCCCTAAAACATTGATCTCAATGATGGGAGTGATGCACCCAAATGGATCTGTAACACAGAGGGTAGAAGTTGGAACTACCGGGAACAAATGGTACTGCTGGGAACTACCAAAATTGTTGAGAAAGCTGACGCAGAGGGCAAAAGAGGCTGATGCAGTCCTTAGAGGCTGACGCTGGGGTTTTTCATGGGGCAGATTGGATCTAAGGAGATACCAGAGTGTTTATATAGGGTTTCAATTATAGCATCTGTCTCCGAAGAATAAGTTGTATTGCCGAGATTATTCTCTATTGGGTGAGTTGTTTTGGCACCCAGATTGTATTCAGAAACAACATAATAATAAAACCCTCAGATAGCTACACTGTTTTCCCGCATTGGGTTTTTTCGAGGACATTGGTCCAAAAACAACGACGACACTTGTGTGCATGTTTTGTTTTCTTCAGTGATGATCTGTAATGTGTTGAGCATGTACTTGTATTTATTTCTAGTATTTACATGTTAAATAACTTGTTAATTAACAGAACAAGTAGGTAGGAATAAATCAGAAAGTACATGAAGGGTTTCTAATGGGTTAGACTTAGGATTTCCAACATGGTATCACAGGGTGATTGCAAATCATAGGAGAACTGAGGACATCAGCCGAGCAAAGCAGAAGTAGAAGAAAATAGTTGTCCCGAGTGACAGAAGTTGTTCCTAGAAGAGAAGCAGCAAGGAAGGGGTGACGCAGTGTCAGCGTCATCAAGTTTGAGCCAGGAAGAGGATCAACGCACTAGCAGAGGGGAGCAGACTTGACTTATGCAGTGCCCAGTCATCTTTCTCAGTCAGGAAGGATTGATGACCACGGTTAGGACATGCGAATTTTTCTGGTGTCGAGATTGCGCAGAGCCTAGAAGCTCTAATCTTCAGTTTGCTAGGGCTTAGGATGTTGTGGGTAAGTTGCAGAGTGAATCTGGTGGGGTATTATAGTTAGAAAAGTACCTAACAAAGCAAGACAAAGGTAGAGGGAGTTGCTGCTGAGGTATATTTCTAGACTAGGAATCCATATCAGTGTTGCAATTGCACAAACGATTAGAGAGGGGCAACTTGACATTGGAAAAATGATTTGCAAGTGGGAAATCAGGACTCAGAGGGATTCCAGAAGAGAACTTCCAGACGGGAAGTGGAGAGACTTAGCAGGAGTCGAACTGAGAACTTCCAAACGAGAAGTAAAGAGACTTAGCAGGAGTCAAACCGAGAACTTCTAGACAGGAAGTGGAGAGACTCAACAGGAGTCGAACTGAGAACTTCCAGACGGGAAGTAAACTCAGCAGGAGTCGAATAGAGAACTTCTAGGTGGGAAGTAGAGAGACTCAGAGGAGTCAACAAGAAGAGCAGAGAGATGGCCATGAATGGGCTAAGGGATCTGGAATGGTTGGATGATGCACACAACTTTGTCATCTGGAAGGCCAAGATCGTTTCCGTTTTGTGTACCATGAGTGCACACACACCACTTGAGCGAAACTGCGGAGACATTGAGTTGTATTTAGGCATACTATAGGAGATGAGGGGCAGGATCCTCGAAGTAACAAACCTCTGGGATTATACCTTTCTATGGGAGACCCAATGAGGAGTCACAGTATTGATAGATGTTGATAGAGACAGATGTGAATGAAGCGACAGTGCAGGATTCCCAGGACAACACGAGGATAGCAAGCTGCAATAGTGTGAGAGGCACAAGAGTGTTGCACCACTGCATGATGGCACAAAGAGGTGTGCAATGGTGCGAGATGCAGGGAGTTGTTGCAGAAGCGCAGAGGTTAAAGAGGGAGCACTTGTCAGCGACAGAAGGAGCTTCAACATCATGGGTGTCTCTAGCCTAATAGAGAGGTCAGAATTGGGAGATCAGTTACTTACTTCTCAGTAACTGAGTTGCAGTGCAGCAGTTAGCAGTGACATTGATATGGGTAGCACGATGCAACATGACGAGAGGGGATGCAGTGAAGACGCACCACCAGTGGCAGGGCCATGGGCAGCAACACTGATGTAGAGGGAGTTGTCGTACATATGCAACAGTGGACGTGGAAGAAGCATGGGTAGTAGTATGAGATTCAACAGTGCATATTGTTGTAGCATCCATTGTTATTTAAGTTTCATTTTAAGTTTTATCACAAAATGAAAGAAAAATAAAAATGAAAATGAAAAAAATAAACCATTGTCTAAAGGTCATGCAGGTTCAAGAGGCGCGATCAAGCGATAGATTGATGAGTACAATGAGGTGTGTTGCGGGGAAGCAATGAGCATGAAGGTTAATTAAAGCTCAACCCATAGTTGATCGTGATGTTAGCATGGTTGACCGCAATGTGTGGCCTGAAATTATTGCGAGGGTTCAACCTCGTGGAATCTCCCATACATTCTTTACCCCCGCGAATGTGAGAAACCCACAAGAAGATCTGGGACGTTCGATCAACAGGCCACAGATCCGACGGCAATCGTGTAGTTAACTTTATTTCAGAAATCAAACACGATGTTGTATGAAATATAGTTTAATTCACTGAAGTCTGGGCCAATTGTTGCTGTCCATCGAAAGGGACAGGATCCGACAGATATCGGTGGAAAAGTAATCATGTTTTATCTTTAAACTCGAATCCAATAAATCATTAACTGGTAGTTTTTATTTCCTATCGGGTTCGTATGGGAGTCAAAGGGGCATTGAAAAAGTGGACTCGATAAGGTTCAGTTCAACATGTTTAAAGTTTTGTTGAGTTCTGAAGGATCAGACCGTTTATTGAATGTGTGATCGAATGGTGATCGTGTACAGCTCAGGTGGACGCGACAGGTTTATGAACCAGATTGTTAATTCTTTTTGAGTTTCATGATAAATGAAGTTTTGTCATATTTCGTTTAAATTATCCAATTTCGTTGTTTTAACAGAATAACGAAAGTTAGATGCGAATGACTAAAACTCCAAAGGAAAGGTGGTTGGTCGGGTTTCTTAGTGTTTTCGCCAATCAAAACACTCCCGATACATATGTGGGCCCAAGTCCACACATGGGGTTTTGTCAAATACAGTTTGTTTTGTTAAATTTTTTTAACCATTATCAAAGCATCTACAAAGAAACTTCATCAGCAGCCAAGCAACAGATTTGAAAAGCGAACAATCATCATCATTTTTCTAAATTCTGTTACTTCTTGTTATTTTATTTATAAGGTGACTTTTATCCTCTATGTAATATTCTGTAATAACTTTAACTTTAGACACTTAGGAGAATAGTTAAGTAGTTTGACAGTTTTGGTGATTACCAACTATCTCATAATGTATAAAAAGAGGAAACTTTACAGAGAAGGGGTTTGAACTTTGGAGAACCTGAAGACTAGGCCATTGTATTCCTGATATAATTGTTGATTAATGAAAGAATCAGAAGTTTTCCACACATTGTTGGGTATGATTTTGTGACTTCTCTGTTATGTGTCATCACATTTTTTCTTCCTTTAAGTATGGTATTGAAGTTGCAGGTCTTTATTTGCTTATGTAAATGAAGTTAAAATCCCTTAAAAGAGTGCTCTTATACTTGAAGTTCCCACCTCTGCAATTCTTCTAAGTTACAGATAGTAGTTTTTGTGTAGGATATCATATTATCTTTAACTTTTCCAAGTGTCACCGATAGTAAATTATGTGTAAAACAACATATTGTCTATGACTTCTTCAAGCTTTGTTCATTCATCATTTATATTCAGAAATCAAATGGCATTCTGAGATTTTCATGTCACCTAAGTATTGAGGGTTTAAAACCAAGTCTTTCAAGTCCTTCGTTTGAGAATACAACATACAATTAAGTGACAAACAAGTGACAATAATTATAAGCATTAATGTCTTAAGCACAATTTTTACACATCCAGGAAATTGGTTTCTTAAGGTACAACATTAATTGGTGTCATTTCCGAGGAGAGAAGACAAGAACACTTTTCCCTGGGTTTTCAATATTTTCCTCTAGTTGTTCAGTGAGGAGGAAACATTTGGTTGTTTTGAATAAAAGCAATAACTGTAGCTTCAAAGAGACCCCATACAAGGTCAGATACCTCATAGAAGAAAGTTCAAGCCCTTTCAGATCCTGAGAGGCTAGTTTCCAAGAGGGTTGGAAGGCCTAAAACTCCACTTACACCAAGTCCTAAACTGTCTGCACCAGGCAGCAATTCATCACAGCTTTCACATTCATCTTTTATTGATCAAGAGTCACCTTCTACATACAATTCATTCTAAGAACCCAACTTTCAGGAACAGTCTTTAGAGTTTGTTTCTTTTTTAGTATGTGCTATAGTTATTCAGCCTGAACCTATAACTACATTACCACCTTTGCACACTCCATTTACTCCTCAGTCAGGTTCCACATATGCTGGTAATCAAGGTTCAGTAAATTCAGGAGAAAATATGGCAGTAGCTGCATTTGTTTATGAATAGGTATGCACCTATTCAATTTCCACAACAGTTAAATCAAATGCCACAAGAATACTTGAAGATTCTTCCTCGTTTCACAAGGGAGGATGAAAAAACATTAGGGAATCATATATCAATATTTTGTAATTTTGCAGAAAAAACTAAATGTTGAACACCTGGATGTTGTTCTAAAACTTTTTGTCCAATCCTTGGATGGAGAAGCAAGAAAATGGTTTAAAGGGCTCCCTAATAACTATATTACAACATGGGAAGAGATAAAGCACCTGTTCACCTAGAGATGGGGAGAAAAAAAATACCATGGGCATTCACTCATAGATTTTAATGCTATAAAGAAGAAATCTGATGAAAATGTAGTTTAATTTGTCATAAGATTTAATAAATTGTACAATAGTCTTCCAGTGCAGATCAATCCCCCTCCTACTAGTGCAAAAATAACTTTTGCAGGGGCTTTTGCGTCATATTTTGGATTTACATTAAGGGAGAGGAGGTCCCAAACCCTTGATCATATGCAAACAGATGCATTAGAGATAAAAGCAAATATGGTCGATGCAGGTAAAACACCAGATGCACAGCCTATCCAAGATAAGGGAGAGGCTAAAGTTGAAACCTCTCAAAGTCAAACATTAGAGGATATGAGTAATGTAATTAAAACTTTGTCAAATAAATTGATTAAATTAGAGTTGGAAAGTAAGAATTCTCAGAGACAAGCACAAAAGAATAGGAACTTTAATGCTCAGTATAGAAGAAAACCTCTACAAATTTTGTAGAAGGAGAGAAAAGATCAAGATCAGATTCAAGCACCACTGTATATAGAAGCAGATCCGGATGAAACAGCAGAACATTCCAGGGACCATGATGATTAGATTTCTACATTGTATGCAGTAGATGAAAATGAATTGGGTGTTGAGGGAGAAGAATATGAATATGCTAAAATAGATGCCATTTATGATTATTATGAGATTGATGAGTATTGGAAGAAGTTTTTTGATTTTATGCAGGAAGAACTACATAAGAAATATGACTTGAGATCAAGGAAAAGGTATAGAAGTCAAAAAGATGAAGGTGAGTAGCAAGTTCCAGCTCCCTCACAGAAGGTGACTCCACAAGAACCATAGCATGTAAAACAATTGAATAAAGGAAAGCAACAGCAGAATACAAGTAGCAAGACTCAAATGCTTCAAGGTGAGTCTTCTCAAGACAAAAGTGAAAAAATTCCTTTAGAAAAACTTGTTTCCATTCCACAAGAGATTTCAGTCACGAAGAGAAGTGAAGATGAAAATGAAAAGAACACTAAACAGGTCATGTGTTCAGTTTAACTAAAGAATTAGAAAAAATTAGAATTCAAGTGCTCCTCACAGAGTTAGTCAAAACACCAGTTTATCAGAGAGAGATTGCTGAGTTTATCAATCTAAGAGACAATGTAAATATAAATGACACTGTGAACCTGCAAGAAGATAAACTAGTAGTGATTTGTGGTCCACATGTGGAGGAGGTGGATTCTTCAACCCCTCCATTCTACATTTCTCTATTGTTTCATGATTTCCTCTTCCACAATTGTATGTTTGATTCAGGAGCTTCACATAATCCTATGCCATTATCAATGATGAAACAACTAAAACTACAAGTCAATAAACCTTATAGGGACTTGTATTATTTTGATTCAAATAAAGTCAAGTGTCTGGGGGTCATTAAAGGTATGGTGGTGTCACTAGCCTAGATCCCAACTAGAAGCTTGGTAATGGATGTAGTGGTAGTAGATATCCCTGCTAGGTTTGGAATGTTACTATCTAGGTCACGGGGAGCAAAATTGGGTGGCGTTTTGAAGCTAGATTTTACTTATGCTGTTATACCAATTTTTGGTGGGGAAGAAAGGAGGTTGTACAGAGAAACTGGATTTGTAAAAACAATTACAAAAAAGGAGCAAGTAATTCACCTGTATATAGTCAAGAGAAATATGATTTTTCTTGCTTCGTGTTGCATGACAATGCATAGTTGGTTGAAGATAATCAGAGGTAGCTTACTTCAGCCAGTGTAAATACAGAGCTGCAATCAAAATGGTTGTGGAAGTGTTTTTTTGATGGAGCTTATTCTATGGAAGGAACAGGTGTTGGTTTCCTTCTAATTGCACCTGGAGGTAATATGTTCCTTTTTTCTTTTAAATTGGAGTTTGAAGCAACAAACAATGTGGCAGAGTATGAGTCCTTGATCACTACTCTACAAACAGAAAAGAAAATGGGAGTCAAGTCAATTTCTGCTTTTGGAGATTCAAAGCTGATTATAAAACAAATAAAAAATCATTGTCAGACAAAACACCCTAGGCTTAGGGCATCTAGAAATGAAGTATGGGATTTTGTTGAGAACTTTTTCGAAGCTTTCAACATTCAATTTATTCCAAGGGATGGGGAACAGATTAGCTGATTCATTGGCTGTGGTTGCTAGTACTTTCAGGCCTCCTATTAATCCAAAACTAAGATATGAGGTAGAAATGAGGCATAGAGCTTATGTTCCTAATAATGTTAAATATTGGCAAGTTTTTGAAGATGATCAGCAGATTAAAGAATTTTGGCTATGGTTGAAGAGTTTTAGGGCACAAAAATTGATCAGGATGAAGACGAAACATCAGAAGTTGTAGAAGTTAGTGGTTTAAAAAATTCCATAGCTAATAAAAAAGTTTTTCAATTGAAAGATAATATTCTTCCAAAGGGACTTATCCCTCTTGAAAGGCTTTTTAACTCTAATGATGTAGCTGTTGGTTCAGAGAAAATTCCATAGGATGAGCAGATTCAAGATCACAATATTGTAACTCAGGAGGAACCCAAGTTAGTCAAATTATTCAATGGAGTTCCATCTAATTATAATGAGAGATATATTAAACTTTTCAAGGACTATGTTGATGTTTTTGCTTGGTCCTATGAGGATCTTAAAACATATGATGTAAGTATTATTCTGCACAAGATTCCCTTGAAAGAGGGGGGATTAAACCATTTCAGTAGAAGCGTAGACAGATAAACCCTCTACTTTTACCATTGATCAATAAAGAAGTCAAAAAGTTGCTTGATGCCAATGTTATAGTTCCACTCATGTACTCTGATTGGGTGGCCAATTTAGTGCCTATAAGGTAGAAGAATGGAGAGGTAAGGCTATGTGTAGACTTTATAAATCTCAATAGGGCTTCCTTGAAAGATAACTATCCATTACCTAAAATGGATCATTTGCTGCAGAAGGTAACAAGATCATTCAAGATGTCAATGCTGGATGGGATTTCTGGGTATAACTAGGTGTATGTGGATAAAGAAGATTACAAGAAGTCTGCATTCACAACTCCTTGGGAAACCTTTATGTATGCTAGAATGCCTTTTGGGTTGATGAATGCAGGTGCTACATTTTAGAGGGCTATGAACATTTCTTTTGTGGGAGATAAGTTTTTAGTGATATACTTAGATGACATCATTGTTTTATCAAAGTCAGATGAGGAGCATCTGGACCATATTAAAAATACTTTTGAGAAATGTAGAAGATATGGGCTTTCCTTGAATCCTAAAAAGTCTATTTTTTCTCTAGAAGAGGGAAAACTATTGGGGCACATTGTTTCTAGAGATGGAGTGAAGATAGATCCAACAAGGGTGCAAGATGTGTAGAAAATAACTTTGCCCAGAAGTAAGAAGGACATTCAGAAATTTCTGGGTAAAATTAATTTTTTAAGGAGGTTTGTGTCCAATTATGCAGAAATTGTAAAAGAATTTACTAATATGTTGAAGAAAGAGAATGAAGTGCATTAGACCAAGGAAGCCAGAGAGTCATTCTCCAGGATTAAATAAGCATTGCAAGTTGCTCCAGTCCTAATAAGCCATCATTATCAAAAACCTTTCCAAGTTTTTTCATTTGCATCACCTAATTCAATAGCTGATGTTTTGTTGCAGAACAATAATGAAGAAAAGGAGCAGGCAGTTGATTTGTTTAGTAATATTCTTAGATATGTTGAACAAAAGTATAATATTTTTGAAAAACAGGTATATGCTCTGGTAAAAGCCTTGAAGGCCTTTAGGACTTATGTACTGTAATCACAGATCATTTCTTATATGCCAAATGCTGCAGTAAAGGATGTCTTATTCCAGAGCGGTGTAGAAGGCAAAAGGGGAAAATGGATAGCAAAGATCTGAGAGTATGACTTGGACATAAAACCCACAAAGCTAGTGAAAGGGAAAGGATTGGCGAAGATGTTGATAGAGTCAAATTTTTAGGCATTTGGAATCAACTTGCTGACATCTATGAGTGAGGAGGCAATTGATGAAGGTGAAGAAAGATCAGACCCAGGTATGAAGATTAGGTATAAATTTTTATGTTCAGAATGGTACAAGCATATAATCCATTATTTGTGTTTTCTCTCTTGTCCTCAATCTTTGGATAGAACAAAGTATAGAGCATTAAAGATCAAAGCCCAGCCATATGCGATTGTTGAGGGCAGATTGTATTGGAATGATCCCGTAGGAATTTTTTTGTTATGTTTAACAAAGGATGAATTTATAGAGACCATTAAAGATTATCATGAATAATTATGTGGAGGACATTATAGTTGGAAGGTTACTGCACACAAAATCCTCCAGGTAGGGTTTTATTGGCCTACTTTATTTGATGATACAAATAAGTCTGTCAGAAGCTGTCAGAAATGTCAGCTTTTTGCTGAGAAGAAGAGGTTAGCTCCCTTGCCTTTGATCCCAGTCTTCATAGAGGAACCATTCATACAATGGGGACTGGACTTTGTTGGATAGATTAACCCACCTTCAAGTGGACAACACAAGTGGGTTCTCATAGCTACTGATTACTTCACCGAGTGGGAAGAAGCTATACCCACTAAGAGGGAAAATGATCCAGTGGTGACGAAGTTCTTAGAGGAGAATATTTTCAGTAGGTCTAGATGCCCTGTCAAAATCATAACACATAATGCTCAAGTCTTCAATTCAAGTAAGTTTATTTCTATTTGTCAAAAGTATAATGTTATTTTGTCCCATTCAACAACTTATCATCTATAGGGAAACGGATTAGCTGAATCCAGTAACAAAACTTTGATGAATATCCTTAAGAAAACCATTGTAGAGAACCAGAAAGACTGGGATTCTAAGTTAAAGTTTTCTCTATGGGCTGCTAGAGTGACTATAAGAAGGTCCATAGGCAAATGACCTTTTGAGTTAGTGTATCGAACTCAAGCCCTGTTCCCAAGCCAACCTGTGAAGTCTGTGATTGCAATGATTTAGGAGGAAAAAGAAGAGCCCAATGCTCTGATAAGAAGAATGAATAAGGTAGTGGAGTTGAGTGAAAATAAGGATAAGGTAATAGACAACTTGATCATGTATCAATCAAAGATGAAGAGTATTTTGAAAGAAAGGCCAGAGAGATTAATTTTAAAGTTGGAGACCTGGTATTAAGGTGGGATACTGTTATGAAACCAACTCACAAAAAGATAGAAAAGATAGATGAACGCCTTAGAAATAAGCCTCTTCGAAGGGGAAACCTCCTTTACATTACACAAATGAATAATTCTTCGATGATACAAATGAAAAGACCTCCTTTCTATATATAAGAGTCTAAGGGGTCATAATATAATTAGAGCCTTCATAACAATAATAATGTAAGGGCACAATAATAACAATAGTGAGCCTCTATGTGGCACAATAGTAACAATATGGGGACTACATGGGTACAACAATATAATAAGGTGGTTGTACTAATAACAATAAGGGGTTACACTAGTAGTATAGGGGACTAACATGCCCCTCTCCTTAAAAAATTGTTGTCCTCAACGCTTGAGTAGTTCTTCATGCTTCTGTATAAAATTCTTGTCCTCCCATGTGGAATCTTTAGTGGGTAAGTTTTTCCACTTGATGAGATACTTTGAAATTGATCGATTTTTTAGCTGTCGGGTTCTTGTTTCTGTGTCTGCTCTAGGTTCCAATATGATATTTCCTTCCTCTTCAAGTTCTGGGAATAATGTTTGAATTGGGATCTTCTGCAACTTTTGAATGAGTGGCCATACTTCTTTGTCCTTCTTCCATTCATCCCTTGCTTCATTTATCCAATCTGGTTGGATAATAGAAATAGCACAAAACAATGCTTCCACATCCTCATCCTTTCTTGAGAGTGCATCTGAAACAACATTTTGCTTCCCTTTCTTGTAGATGACTTCAAAGTCATAACCCAACATATTTGTGACCCATTTTTTCTATTATTCAAAAGATAATCTTTGTTCTAAAAAGTATTTAAGACTATCATGATACATTTTTACCTTGAAGTGTCTTCCCATTAGGTAAGGTCATCATTTCTTAAGTGCATGTAGTATTGCCAACATTTTCTTCGGGTTGCACTAATAACAATATGGGGTTACACTAGTAGTATAGGGGCCTAACAGGTACTACAAGAGAAGATAAGGGAAAACACGGAAAGTTTGATCCTCTCTGGTATGACCCATTTAGAATTATAAAAGCAAGGACAAATAATACATTCTTCCTAGAGAATCTTGATGGCAAATCTTTGCAGATGTCTGTCAATGGGCAATACCTCAAGAATTACTTCCAGTTCTGAAGCGTAAGCATCCTATCATTGTGGATACTAGAGTGAATTCAGTGTACAAATGCCATATAATTTGAATTGGTTAAGAAATATATGACTCCATGCCCGAGGTGAAGGCACTGATCTGTGGTTATTAGTGCTTTTGTGGCAAAATCACTATCCCCAAGTGGAGCTAGTTGTTGTAGCATCCATTGTTATTTAAGTTTTAATTTTCAGTTTTATCGCAAAATGAAAGAAAAATAAAAAAAAATGAAAAAAATCAAACCATTGTTTAAAGGTCATATAGGTTCAAGAGGCGCAATCAAGCGATAGCTTGATGAGTACGATGAGGTGTGATGCAGGGAAGCAATAAGCACAAAGGTTAATTAAAGCTCAACCCCCATAGTGGCTGTGACGTTAGCATGGTTAACCGCAATGTGTGGCCTGAAAATACTACGGGGGTTCAACCTCGTTGAAGCTCCCGTACATTCTTTACGCTCGCGAATGTGAGAAACCTGAGAGAAGATCTAGGTCATTTGATCAACAGGCCACATATCTGACTGTAATCGCATAGTTAACTTTATTTTAGAAATCGGATGCGATGTTGTATAAAATACAGTTTAATTCGCTGAAGTCCGGGACAATCACAACCGTCCATCGAAAGAGACGGGATCCGACAGATATCAAGTGGGAAAGTAATTAGGTTTTATCTTTAAAATCAAACCCGATAAATCATTAACTGGCAGTTTTTATTTCCTATCGGGTCCATATGGGAGTCAAAGGAGCGTTGAAAAATCGGACTTGATAAGATTTAGTTTAACAGGTTTAAAGTTTTGTTGATTTCTGAAGGATCGGACGGTTTATTGAATGTGTGATCGGACGGTGATCACATATAGCTTAGGCGGATGTGACAGGTTTATGAACCAGAGTGTTAATTATTTTTGAGTTCCATGATAGCTGAAGGTTTGTCATATTCTGTGTAAATTAGTCAGTTTTGTTGTTTTAGCAGAATAACCAAAGTTAGAGGCGGATGACTAAAACTCCAAAGGAAAGGTGGTTGGTCGGGTTTCTTAGTGTTTCCGCCCATTGAAACACTCCCGATACCTACGTGGGCCCAAGTCCATGCATAGGGTTTTGTCAAATACAATTTGTTGTGTTAAAACAATTTAACCATTATCAAAGAAACTTCATCAACAGTCAAGCAACAGATCTGACAAGCGAACAATCATCATCATTTTTCTAAACTCTGTTACTTCTTGCTATTTTATTTACAAGGTGTATTTTATCCTCTATGTAATATTCTGTAATAACTTTTACTTTAGACAGGTAGGAGAATAGTTAAGTAGTTTGATAGTTTTGGTGATTACCAGTTGTCTCATAATGTATAAAAAGAGGAAAATTTGCAGAGAAGGGTTTTGAACTTTGGAGAACCTGAAGACTAGGCCACTGTATTCCTCATACAACTATTGATTGATGAAAGAATCAAAAGTTTTCCACACATTGTTGAATATGATTTTGTGACTTCTCTGTTATGTGTCATCAAATGTTTTCTTCCTTTAAGTATGGTAATGAAGCTGCTTTATTTGCTTATGTAAATGAAGTTAAAATCCCTTAAAAGAGCACTCCTATACTTGAAGTTACCAACTCTGCAATTCTTCTAAGTTACAGATAGTAGTTTATATGTAAGACAACATATTATCTTTAACTTTTCCAAGTCTTGCATATAATAGATTTTGTGTAAAACAAAATATTATCTATGACTTCTTCAAGATTTATTCATTCATCATTTATATTCAGCAATCAAATGGCATTCTGATATTTTCATGTCACCTAAGTATTGAGGGTTTAAAACCAAGTCTTTCAGGTCCTTCATTTGAGAATACAATATATAATTTAGTGACAAACAAGTGACAATAATTATAAACATTAATGTCTTAAGCACAATTTCTACACATCCAGGAAATTGGTTTCTTAAGGTACAACACATATGATGGGCAACAGGCCTAGCATCAGGTACCGATGCCAGATAATCAAAGTAATACTCAATGAGGAGTATTGCTAGAGCATAGTCCTCACTAAGAGCGAGTGGTTATTTGCGGTAGCATCAGATATTCTCTAGCCATGAAAATTAGTGGAGAGGTTAAGGCACATGACAACTCCAATACCCAGAAAGGGTTTGGGCAGATTCTAAACAGTTTGGGAGATATTAAAATAATTAATATTTTTAATGGAGTCCCTAAGTCTAAACTTAGGGAAATTAAAATATTAATGTGAATTAATATAAAACTGCATTAGAATGGTCCAAAAGTCATGGATCAAGCAAGATCTAATATTAGTCGTTGATTAGGGACTTAACCTCGGCTGTTGATTTGTCAACGAGAAAAGTATAAGAGGAGGCTTGAGTGTCACTTGGAGAAAGCACCAAGAGATCAAGATTTCAACTTTCCGGGGTTGGGTTTGTTGAGAAAGTTGAGAGATTGATCAGAGTTGCAACTGAGGGGTAATGAATACAGAAGCAAAGAGGCAAAGATAGTGTTGAGAGGATCAACGTAGAAGCTGGAACTTCCAGGAACTATCGGAACAGTCAGGAAAGCTGATGCAGAGGGAAAAAGCTGGAATTGTCTGGAAAAACCAGAACTGTCGGAATATCTGGGAAAGATGACGTAGAGGGTAGAAGCTAGAACTGCTGGGAATAGCCAGAACTATTGAGAACAACCAGAACTGCCAGGAACTGCAGGAACTGCCGGGAAAGCTAACATAGAGGCCATAAGTGAGAACTGTCGAGAACATCCAGAACTGTCGAGAACTGCCAAAACAATTGGGAAAGATGACGCAGAGGGTAGAAGTCGAAACTGTCAGGAACTGCCAGAACTGCCAGGAACTGCCAAAACTTTTAGGAAAGATGATGCAGAGGGAAAAAGAAGCTGCCACATTCCCAAGGCTAACGCTGGGGTTTTTCGTGGGGCAGATTGGAGCTGAGGAGCTGCTGGAGTGTTTTCCGGGGTTTCAGCCGGAGCATTTGTCTCCGAAGGAGAAATACTACTACCGAGATTATTCTCTGTTAGGTGAGACGATTTTGGCACCCATATTGTATTCAGAAACTGCATAATAATAAAACCCTCAGATAGCTGCACCGGTTTTCCCGCATTGGGTTTTTCCGGAGACATTGGTCCAAAAACAATGGTGTCACTTGTGTGCTTGTTTTGTTTCCTTCAGTTGAGGATCTGTAATGTGTTCAGCATGTACTTGTATTTATTTCTAGTATTTACATGGTGAATAACTTGTTAATTAACAGAACAAGTAGGTAGGAATAAATCAGAAAGTACATGAAGGGTTTCTAATGGGTTAGACATAGAAATTCCAACAGAGGATATTATAGCAATGAAAACAACACATCAAGTCAATCGAAATAGCCATAGGATTAGCCTTAGAATCAAAGAAGAAGATGCAAACACAACAAAGGAAGAGGGAGGATGGATAAGTCAAATATACAATGTTATTACTACAAGAAGTAAGGCCATTTTGAAATTGAATATGTAATGAAATAATCAAATTTGAGCAAATGAAGTGCAAATGTTTCAAGCATTGATGAAGATACAAAATCTTACTTGCTTCTTTCTTATTTAGCAGCACAAGAAAACAATAATGATGATCTATGGTTATTGGAAAATGGTTGCAATAATAGTATGATAGGTAAGATATATGTTTTTTCAAGTTTTGATGAAACACTTAAATCTTAAATTAAATTGGGTGATGATCATCTTTTCATTGCTTTAGGAAAAGGTATTTCCATAGTGGTAAACAAGAAAAATGAAAATAAGGACATTCATGACCCCTATTGTGCACAAAGTTTGAAAAAACATCGATTAAGTGTAGGAAAAATTAAAGAAAATGGCTTTGAATTCAAGTTCAAAGGACCTACCTGTTGAAATATGTAGCTAGATTCGGTCTTCATGATGGCGTGTGTAAGCATGATTTTATGTAATTGATGTAAAGAAGAAAATAAAATTATTTTGTAATGCTTGAGTCATGGGTTTCATGCTCAAGGAATTTTATTTTATAGCTAAGGCTCCCATTGTGAGATTTTAAGGTTGCTCATCAAGCCATAAAGTCTATTAAGTCAATGTCAAATATTGAAGACCCATTTGGACATAGTATACATTCTAGAAAGAGAAATTGTTTGAATCATTAACCGTCCAAGACCAAGTCACAATATTTCCTTGAAGTCGGCTACAAAAAGGAATAAAAATGATTCTAGAAAAGAATGTCGACCCAGGTACAAGGTCAATTTAGCCTATATCACATGGATAGTCCAGCCTATATAGAGAAACTCAACATCTCTTGAAGAATGAATTCAGTCAAGAATCTGAAACAAAAGAAGAAGCACGAGAATCACAAGAGAAGCCACATAACCAGCAAGATGGAAGGGAAGGAGAGTGAATTTATTTGAGACTATTTTTGGGTCATCTTCCCCACACATGTGACAGAAGCTAGGGTTTCTGTAGTAGGGTTACACCAACAATTATGGAAGCTAAGTAAAGGGTCACCAAACCATCAATCTTGCTAATTGAGGTTACAAGGAGAAGCTCTCAAGCCAAGTGAAGGAGGAACATATCATAAAGGTCCATAATTCTTCCCACATGTGTGATTTTGTAGAGGTTTCAGGCAGCTGAGAATTGCAGATCTGTGGAGAAGGCCGAAACACCAGAATAACCAAAGTTAGCAGTGCCATAAGTCAGTTTGACCAGTGATTGAATTTGACAAGAAGGAGAAGCAATGAAAAAGGGCCTTGTAACTTGGTATTGGAGAGGTTGTTGTGTCAAGGGGTTTTCAGAAGAAGGAGAAGCAGTGAAAAAGGGTCTTATGACTTGGTATTGGAGAGGTTGTTGTGTCAAGGGGTCTTGATCTTGGTCTTGGTATATTTCACTTGAAGTTTCTATAAGGAGAAAAATTCATTTGGGTTTTCCTCATAAGTCGGAGAGGTTTTTGCGTTAGTTGATCGCCTACATCTTGTGTCTCTTATCTCACTATTGTTTATGTTTTGGTAGTTGTTTGATGAAGAAGAACACTATAATAATCTGAGAAGAACCTAATCTAAAGAAGTAAAAAGAATTCACAAGCAGTTATCATCAAAGAGAAATCCCCTCATCCTAATGCCTTAGATTTCTCAACACTACCTACACAATTCTTAACAAGACATATAATCAAAGAGTCATAGTAAGGATCCAAATGGCCAAAAATATAGTGTTTCCTATTTTCATAAGAAATGTCAAGAAATCATTATAATATGCTCAACTAGTAGCAAGTTTCGATGAAAATTGCTTATGACATCTTAAATATGGCTATTTAGCTTTTAGTTGTCTTGATCTTTTGTAAAAGAAGTCTATGGTCCTAGGTTTATGTTGGTGTAGAAATAGCAACAAGGTTGAGACCCTCGGTTCGGGCACATAGGCCAACAAGGCTCCATTGTGCTCTAGAAAAATGCCGACATTTTCACCTTACCTAGAAAGGGTAAGGAGTCTCACCTGAGGTGTGCCACAACCTTAGTGAGATGAGGGTTGAAATCTAGTACCAGGCATAACCATATTAGAGAATAAAGAGCAAATAAAATCGAATCATTCTACAAGGAAGTCAGATCTTAACAGGCCATACATGATGTAACAAATAGACTACTTAAATATGCACATATATAAAAAATTTGAAGAGCCAGAAGAACATACAATTAACACATTATGATCCCAATAGTGTCCTTCATCATTGATATGACAAGTGAATACATTACATTAGGCTCAAGACCTCTTCCTCAACATACAGGACTCTAACAAGATATAATACTATCTTATGGAATGACAAGCATATAACATCTCTCATAGCACCTCAACACAAGAGTAACAAAATCAACAATAAAAACAACCCTTTTCCGATTATCCTTTCCCCTTTTTGTCTTCTTCTTCCTTCTCTCTACGTGCCAACCTACACTTCCAGTTCCTTCCCAGGATCTTTGCCTTCTCCCTTGCTCAGATCTCTCCATTTCTAAGTTTTCTTTATTTTTTCCCACTTGGCTATATCTTCTCCTTCCCGCCGTCCCTCCACAACTTCCAGTCTTCCGCAAGTTCCTTCCTTTTTCCTAAATGTTATTTTCACAACTCTCTAATGGCCATTTACGCTACTTGTCACCAACTTTTTGACTTCTCTCCAAAAATTCTTAATTCGTCCAAAAATGAAGGCCCCAACAGGCCCTGACCATATTTCATTGACTCGTCCCCGAGTCAATCTTTCTTCGACGTTGTTAGTGCTGCTAATGTTTCTACTGTTGGTGTTGTTGCTAATGCTTCTGCTAGTGCTGTTGTTGCTACTACTACTTCTGTTGGTGCTTCCTCTTGGTTGGTCTCTTTAAATGAAGGCCCCAATTCAGGAATAGAAGCGATGGTCACTTGGTGGAATTGGGTGTAGTCATTGAGCGTTGCCTGCCATATTTTGTTATCACAATTTCTTGTCCGAATAACTTAGATGTTGCGTCGGACATCGGTTGGGCTTCCCATCTCATCAACAAGGAATTCCACTATGTTTGAATTGAGGGTCGAAGATCTCAGAGTATATGCTTTGTCCTGGTTGACTCATCTTCAGTATGTTGAATGCGGGCCTCCAGAGTGTCTATCTCTTCCCTGATCATCTTCCTTTGATCTTTATCTTTAGTGTTCCTAGCATCGGTGAGGAGTTGATTGACCCAGTTGCAAAGGGGGTAGACTGATTGGTTCTTCTTCGCCCGACAACCCGACTAGTCATGAATTTGTTGCAGGAGAATGTAGGCATCATTCGCAATGTTGATAATGCATTCTTTTAGGGTGGCAACGATGGTTATATAATGTTCTATTTCATTTACATATGTCATGGCAGGGTCCGAAAATGCACTTCTTGTTGCAGTGAGGTTTTCTTGAGTTAATGATTGGTGGAGATTAAATCATGGCATGCGACCTGGATATGGTCACAACATTCATCCCATGTGCAGGTTGAAAAGTCTTTTGGGGCATTAGTCACAACTTCAGAAGTTGAGAGCCACAGTACCTGGAATTTTGTGATGATCTGCTCGAGTTTCCCTTGGATTTGTTTCTTATCTTGGCGGATCTGATAACATTCAATTGTGGGTGAAAATTTTTTGTTGCTCCTTTTGTGGCTGTGGTACATGTTGAGGTTGTTGAACCTGTGCCTGCTGTACCTGTTCCTGTTCCATCTCTTTCTCCTTGCCTTTGTTGTGAGCTTGGCTTGTAGTTTGGACTGCCTCCTGATGTGCTGTGGAGGATGAGGCAGCTGCTCTTGCTTGAGGCTTTGGCAGAGAGAATACCTGTGCAGGAAGTTCCAAGTCAGCCATCTTCAGCAGATTTCTTCTTGCTCTCTCATTCAATTCTTCTTGCGTGATGGGTTCCTCTAGTGTGCCTCTCTTCCATTTTGGTTGATTGGCATATTGTTCAATGTGAGGAATCCTTACATGGTCATAGCTAGAGAGCCTATATTTGTCCCTTCTTAATGATATGGAGTGATTGGGGTCATAGGGTTTCCAGAGGAAACTGGTCTTTAGGCCAAGGCCTTCTAGCTTTCTATCAGCCTCTTTCCAGCCTTCCTCCGTTTTGTTCAACACAAGGTGGCCCAATTGATTTTTTACTTTTAGTTGTGCCTTCTTGCCCTTGCCTGAGAAGTGTATCATATCAACATTCCCAAATTGCCTGAAATATTCAAGGGAAAATAGTCTCATGGGCACATACTTGGGCAGTCTGTATGGGGGTAGCTCACAACCATATATTCTGATAACGGTGTAGCTTTGGTAAAAATACCAATCCCCAATGCTGTACACTTTGGATAACTGCAAGATTCTCTGCATCTCATCAGTCAGTCTTGGAGGAGGCGAGCTTAGGAACAAAGACATGGCTGGGTGAATGAAGAGGTCTATGAATTCGTAGTAAGTGTATGGAGAGTAGGCTCTGCAATGAAACACTGAGCTCCAATACACTACAGACCTTGGATTGCCTTGTGCATCCGTTCTCTTGACAATGAATGAGAATTTCTCACGCTGATAATATAGAATCAAGTGGTAGATGTAGGGGGTGTATCTGAACACCTTCTCTCTTGACAGGTTCATGAACTGCTCATGCATCTTATCTGATATGTAGGTGGCATAGTCATAACAGATTGGAGTCTTGCCAGGGGCAAACATAGTCATCATCACCAGCACAGTTTCATCAATATATTCAACTGATTTGTACCCCAAGATGGAACTGACCATATCTGCAAGGTCTACACACAATTGATTGAGGTAACCAGCAAAAATAGGAGGGTACTGCACAGTGTCAAAGTTGATAAACAATTGGTTGAGCTTTGTGATTTGTGCATCTGTCAGCATCTTAGCTCCTTGGTTTATCATATCCAATAAAGACAAGGGAACCAATTTCTTCTGAGTCTTGAACTACAGCATCTCTCTAACGGCCTCAGGGGTCATGAAGAATAAAAATGAGCCTGAAGGGTCAAGCACAACTCTTTGAGTGGGATCATAGCATACAACACACAAATGAATCAGGTCAGGGAATTGGTTGACCTGACGGAGCCTGAAAATTGGGAGGAAGGAATCC